>JAURVB010000336.1:0-105411 GCA_033002965.1 Piper betle
ATAGCTGTTGACACGGCATAGTTGTGACAAAAGCTTTGTTATCAGCTTTCCTTGACAAAAGCTTGTGACAAAGTTTAATTAAATTGTACAGGTTTTTCAAATTACTTTTTATTGAAATTTAAAAGTTTAAATAACCATATAAAGTTATATTTAAATATTTGAATGTAAAACTTATATGGATCTAACAAGCAGCTGGAGATTATTCTATAACGACCCGGCCCAAAGTGTAATATAATAGGCCTAAGTCATTTCTTAAAATGGTTAACCCAAGTTAAAGATCTATAGTCCATTCTCACTTATAAATAGGATCTTCTCCCAGTAAGTATTAAATATGGGATTAAGTTGAGGGATCTCACAGATTCTGTGTCATATCTATTGATGTTTTACCTATTAACAATGGTACACTGATATTTACCTTTCAATGCAAGCTTATAATCACAACGTCAAGACATCCATATTTTACAAAGCTTTTCACAGTAGTTGAAACTATATTATCATAAATTTTCTATTCGTTTTGTAATTTGTGGCAAATCTTTGATTAGCCACAACAACTGTGAAAAGCTTATCTAATAAGCTTTGGACATCCCTGATGGATTTTGGGCGTTTATAAATAAATAAATATATACATATATATATATATATATATATATATATATATATATATAAAATGTTCTATATGATATTATTAAAGATTAACTCAATTTAAATTGATCTAATAAGGTTGAAGTCATTGGGCTATGAGTATTTAATATAAATATATACTTATCTTAAATACTCATATCGCAATGGCTTTAACCTTATTATGTGTAAATATATATTCTCTAATTTTTAATTTACAGTGGGATAAATTGAATAGATATAAGTGGTTATGGTCCTCAAATTCAATGTACGTTTATTTTCTAGCATCCCATTGTTGAGGAAAGAGCTCTTCCCCACCAATTCATACGCTGAATTTTGGAAGATCAAATGGTAAGGGTCGAAAAATTAAGTTTGCTTTCACTATTAAAAATTGGAAAGTAATGAATTCAATTTGAATCACACTAAATCTGTTTGATAAACTAAAACACTTAATTAGTACCGCCTCACCGTATAATTATGTTTGAAAAATAAAAATTTAAAATTAACTGATTGAAACGCTGGAAATTGTTAGTACAATGTAAATGAGAAAGTCTTATTATTTTAGCTAATTTTTTTATGAAAAAAGTCCATAACGCTTGTTTCAAAGCTAATTGGACCTAACAATTATTGGGTTTATCTCACATCGGTCGTAGAAGTTGTTGGTGACTTGTATATAAGCTAATGGGAAAGCCTTAATTCTTGAACTAGCTTTTAGATTAAGAAAGACTCGTAACACCTATTGCAAGTTTCTTTTAGTTATTTAAAGTCGTTTTGGGAGCGAGTTTCCTTTTAATTGTTTTAAGTCGCTTTTAAGGGCCCGAAGGGCCCAACAATAGTTTCGGAGCTTGGGTGGGGGTCCAAAGGGCCCACAAGTGGTATCAGAGCAAGTTGAGCCGGGTTTGTTTATGCAAATTGTTGTTGTTTCTTTCTTGGGAGGACTTTGCCAGGTGGGTGCCGTCGATTTAAGGGGAGTGTGTTTGATTTAAGGGGAGATTTAAGAGGAGTGTGTCAGACGATGATGGTTTCGTGCCACGCCCGATGTGTGAAGAGAGTTGTTGGGTTAATCGTGTCCGCCCATATGTGAAGGAGAATTGTTGGGTTTATCTCACATCGGTCGTAGATGTTGTTGGTGACTTGTATATAAGGTAATGAGAAAGCCTTAATTTTTGAGCTAGTTTTTGGATTAACCGAAACCCGTGACACCTATTGCGAGTGTCCTTTAGTTATTTAAAGTCCCAATAATAGTTTTGGAGCTTGGTTGGGGGCCCAAAGGGCCCTAACAACAATATCAATCTGGCCTTTGATGATTTCCTCCAAGCTAAACTCTTGGGATATTTTGGGTCCTCTAAATCTCAATTCTTCAGCTTCCAATTCGTATGAAAACTTAATCTTAAAGGATAATTTTTTGCACATTACGAGATCAACAAGCATAGCACAATAATTTTTTACATTGACAAGATTACCTTGCTTTAATATAATATAGTGCAAGTATTCTCCTAATCTCTATAGTCTATCTACCTTTATGAAATCCTTTTGAAGATTCGTATCATTGAATCATGAAATCAATAGAGGAGCTAATTACAAATATTTTGCTTGTAATCTACTAACAAAATAATATATAAAAGAAAATTATGCATTTCCAGATATACATATTGCAGGCCTTTTCTGGCTTTCTATCTGTAGAGAGATGGGTCTTCTTCGTTGTCAGATTCACGAGCCTCCTCCAAGAGCCCTTCTCTTCTTCACATATTTTGCAACAATGGCTTCAATCATAAAATCCCAGGTCCTCAAACCAAGTTCTTGTATTTCTCGTTTTTCTTCAAATCCTTTTACCTTATCTTGGATTGTGATTGGAGAGCTAATGGGTATTATTTTCTCAATCCATACAGCTCCATCTTAAACTATGTCAATGCTTAAATCTTTTATCGTAAATTAAGAACATAATAAAAGATTTATGTAAGCCTTTATAATTTAGACAATATTTGCTATATTTGATCTTATAAAAGCTTTTGTCATAGCAGTTGATACAAACTATGCACCAATATTTACCCATGACAAATTTACAGTGATAAAAATAATTTTTTCCACTAATGAACATTAACCGATCTCTTTCCGATGCTTGTAGTTTTCTTATTCGCTTCTTACTTTTTGGCAGTTAATCAGTTAAATTCTAATTCCCGATAAATATGCTTCGCTCGTCTACTAGTATTAATAAAATAAAAGGGAAATTTAATATTGGCATTTGATTGAAAGTAAACGACTTCATCAATTAAAATAAAAAAATAAATCAAATTATTATAGTTTATATTTAGATCTATCTTTTAAAGTCAATCAGAATTTATATTAAATATATTAAATTAATATAGTTTATTTCATTATTCATCTATAGTTAATTTATATATTTAAAATTTATTTATAATATAAATCACGTACGATAGAATATCTTGCCTAGTTAAAAATTAAAAAAAATACTTGCTTATTAAAATGAACCCAAAATTTTCTCTCTCCCAAAATGTTCTAGTGTTCCACCAAAAAATATTGCAACTATTTAAATTTGTCTAGCTGCTTATAATCTCCTTGAGGTGGACATCAACTTATGAAACTGTTTTAAGATCAAATGAACAATATTGAAAGTGATAGAATCTCTTTGTTTTCATGTTCATGGCAACAATGCAGCAGACAAAGGTAAATGGTTTTCACGTGTAAACTGAATTATATGCAACAAAACTCCGAAACCTCAACTTGAACCACATATTTGTGTCGGATGGGGCGGAAAAGGCCGTGAGTGGTTCGAATCACATGTTCCTGACAACTTTGACGCACAGAGAAAAACATTATAAGTTGTGAATTTGTATTTTTATACTCCAAAAAACATTGTGGCCTCCATTAAGAAAAACCCACGAATTAAAGTTAAGTTTCTCTTCATATTTTAAATAAAAATCACCCTTTTGTTGTTTATTTATCAATTCATTATGTTTATCATCTTCTCCTAGCATGAACCATGAGCGCGGCGTATATTAGAAATGAACTCTAATTTAATGAATAAATAAATCTTTATTGAATAATAAGATAGATGATAATGACTTGATATCTTAGAAATATTTTTTTATTTGAAAGATAAGATACTAATTAAATGAGGAGATATATGATAATGATTTGATTTATTTATTTTATTTTTGTTGTATTTTAATTGGTTAAATCTTATCCTTATCATCAGATCATCACGATTTTAAGTTTCGTTTAATTAATAATAATAAGAGTAAATTAGAGAAAGAGTACACCAACTAGACATGAATGTTTAAACTAATCTGTTTGGCTTTATTTAGAGGTTAAGATAGGGAAGCAATGTGAATGTGGTTGTTGAATATGCTCATTTGTTTATGAAGTTTCTTGTGGGCTACAAAATCTACTCACATATGTAAATTTTCACCAATCTTCTTTTTATATAGTCATGACAACTTAACTTCAAGGATGGGGGACAGCAGGTACCAATCCAACCTCTTCAACTAGGCCAAAATAAGTCAATAGATACTGATGTCAATGCAAAACAATTAAATTGTAAATTAAGTATAAAAATTACTACCTCATTAAAAAAAACCCACAGATACTGCCATCTTGGAAAAATTGCATGTAAAAAACATTTGGCGGAAATTGTCTTTTTTTGGGTTGTGACTTTGGTGTCGAAAATATTTCAATGAAAAAAAACTCGTTCACGGAAATTAGAGATTTGGGATCAGTTAGTTAGGAGTGAAATGGTGAATTCCTTGAAAATCATTGGAGAAGGAAAACAAAATATTGTTAGTGATTTATACAAAGTTTGGTACAGAAAAAGCATTCCATCACATCAATACTAACCTACCTACTTGAACCTTTGCCAGGTAACCTACAATTATTTTCAACCTTCAAGAGAGTTTGAACGAATTCATGGATTATCCGGCCCATGATTACATGAATCGGAATCGGAATCGGAATCGGTTTTCCATGAATCGGAATCGGAATCGGAATCGGTCTGAATCGGCCAAGAATCGGTTCAGTTGAATCGGTCCAAATTAATTTAATCGGTCATATATAATAATTTGACAATTTACAATATAAATATATTAAAATTGGGTATTGATGTTATTTTGATATTATTCTGTGTATTATAGTTTATGATATTTTTTAAATATTTTTAAGATTTTTTTAAATTATTTAGAATTAATTATTATTTTTTACTCGGGTTAGACTCGAGTCAACTTTTAATTACGAGAATGCCACCCTCCCCTCTCTACCCCCGCCGCCGCCGGCGGCCCGGTCGGCGGCGAGCCTCGCGGCGGCGATGTCGGAGGATGTCGGCAGCCCGGTCGGACGAACCGTCGGCCGGCGGAATCGCGGCGGAAGCGCGAGCGGAATCGCGGCGGAAGCGTCGGACGGCGGAAGGTGAGTTCGGAACGGGCGCAGCGTCGGACGGCGGTAGGGTGGTCGGAAGGTCGGGCGGAGCGTCGGGCGGCGGAATCGCGGCGGAATCGGGCGGAATCGCGGCGGAAGCGCGGCGGAGGGCGGCGGAGCGATGCGGCGGCGGAATCGGGGGAGAGGGTTTGATTTAGGTTTTAAATCCAAATTACCATTTTGCCCATGCTTAAATAATTTAATAAAAATTATACCTAGGGTATTTTGGTAATTTTGCAATAAAACCGATTCCGATTTAAATCGACCGTTCCGATTCCGATTCCGATTTAAATCGGTCGGAATCGGCCGAAACGGGCCGATTCACGACCCGATTCGGGGCCGACCGAGTCGGCCCCGAAATCGGATCGGCGCGACGCCGATTCGTGCAACTATGATCCGGCCACAGCTATCCAATGAGTTTTTTAAATTTTATATTATTTCATTTCAAGGCAATTTGTAAAGCTAACATTTACAGAATGTACAACCACCGGTCCAATTGGAAAGACTAAATTATATTTTTAAAAGTAGTTAACTAAAATAGTATGTTGATTCTTATCCCGATAGATATTAAATGTGAAGTTAATTTTATAAAATCTCATAGTCCACCTATTTTAAGTAGTTTTATCACTGAAACTCCTTTTTTTATACCATCGGTATAGTGCAAATCAATTTAACTGAGCTTATCATCTAATAAGATCCGATTCCTATATTATTTTTAATAACTTGACTCACATGCAACCTGAAGGCCTAACTCGTTATTTCAAAATGATTAACCCAAGTTAAAAGTTATAAGTGCATTCTTACTAATATACAACCTTAAGAAAATTTGTGTCTCGACCCATAGGTCTAACCCACGTCGATAATTCAATCCAACCCACAATCTAATATAATCTTAGGTTAGCTCGGAAATCAAATGCAATGCCATAGCATAAGTTTGAATTGATAGACCATGTCATTTTTTCGGAAGTAAATAACTAAAGCTAAAATTTATAGGCACACCTCCGTTTAATATATTGGATATTTTATTTTGATATGTATTGAATGTGAGAATAATTGTGAAAGGTGGTGCATGTCAGGATGAAGAAATCAACTGATTCCACTCGGAATCGGCCGATTTAAATTGGATCGAGAGCGATCCGATTTGAAATAGGCATCGAATCAGGGGAGAATCGGTTTTGGGGTAAATGACTAAAATAACACTTGATATAATATTAAATAAATTATTTATGATGGGAAAAGTTGGAATTAAATTTTTAAATTTACGAAAATACCCCTGCATCGCCCTCCCTCCACTGTCGCTGCCCCTTCCCTCCGGCCGTGTGCGTCGCCCGCCCCTTGCCTCTGCCCCTCCCTCCGCCATCACCCCTTGCCTCCGCCCTCCCTCCATTGGTCTACTGCCTCCCCTGCGCTGGGCACAGTCGGGGCCGACGGGTAGTAGGGCGGGAGGCGCAGGGGGATGGGGCAGGGATGGGCGGGGCCAGCGGGGCAGAGCTGGCAGGGAGGCGAGGCAAGGCGACGACGGCAGCAACCAGGGTGAAGGAGTGGGGCGCGTCAGGGGTGTCATTGTCGTAATTAAAAGTTAACTCGACTCCGATTTGAATAAAAAATAATAACTAATTTCAAATAATTTTAAAAAATGAAAAAAAATATCATAAAATATCATAAAATATAATACACACAATAATATTAAAATGACATTAATACCTAACGTTTATATATTTATATTATGAGTTATCAAATTATTATATATGAACCGATTCAACTGAACCGATTCCTAACCGATTTAGACCGATTCAATTCAATTCAGTAACTCCCTCAAAAACCAATTCCGAGTCCGATTCCGATTTTGGCAACCATGGGTGCATGTGTAACAGTGGTTTTAGATGATATGTTTTAGATAAAGAGTTTTGCAGTGTACACTAAAAAACTCACGCCTATCTCAATCTTGTTTTAAAACCCACAAAAGGACTTATTCAATTCACCAATATACAACTTTGGGAAAGTTGATTGCCTCTTCATCTATTATTAGTTAGTTGAATCACTCATAATTCATTGGTTGTAAACAGGGCAAGGGCATGATTTGGGCCACTTTGAATTAGGGAAAAGATGGTGCATGTATTGACATTTTATGTATATGTACTTGATATCATAACACTCAATCTCCTTTATAAGCGTGGTTGGTACACAAACCTTGTGATAAAAGAAATTAAAGAAGTGTCTAGTGGCCTGTAAAGATCAATGCTAGGAATGTTCTGATATAGTCGTGAATTTGATCCAAATATGACTCGTTTATATTTGAATTTGAATCCAAAACCATTTTGATTATGATATTTGATAGTCATGAATTCAATCCGAATCTAACCCATTTATATTTAATTTGAACATCGTTTTGAATTAGATTCAGGTTCGGGCTTTTCAGATATCTAACATACCTGAAAATGTTCGGATCAGAATTTGAGGTTATCTTATTCATATCTATTTGGAATAAGTTATATTTTATAAAATTATATTTTAAAATATTTTAATTATTATTTATTATTATTTTTTTCTCAATTTGTATATTAAAATCTATATTATTATATCATTTTAGTTAATGAAGTCGAATTCAGATATGATACAAAGTTCAGAGATTTGGATCGGATATAGATATGATAATTGAAATGAGATTCGGGTTCAGATTTTCGAATTCGGAAAGTAGATGAAAATACTCGTATCCACTCGAGATTTGACCTGAACCCATCCCTAATCATTGTTAAAGCTGAATGCTAAAAAAATTATAATCTAATCTAGCTAAGAATGTAATTTGATATGAATTCAATTTTGATATTTGAGTTGTTTTCTTCTACAAGTGATTGGTTTCCAATTTCAAACTAGTGTATGTAAAGAATAATTGACTGATTTTAAACTTACGAGAAAGATTTTTTTCTTACTCGACAGACTATACTTAAGGCTATAAATGGTCATTCGATTTACTGATTTATCAACTATTTTAAATTAAATGAAAAAAAATGGTAAAGATCTTGCTCACCGTATAAAATGAACTTAACTGAACTGATTTTAAATATAAATGATAATGCAATAAAGCTCTACCATAACTAATTTACCAATTAGACCAAATATTATTTAATTATTTTATATAAAACTATAAAATTTCTATCTCAACATTAATTTTGAAATTTGTTATTGTCAAATATTAATTTACATAATTTAGATTAATTTAGATTATAACTAATTTTATAATTTTTAATACTAGATTAATGGCTAAAATATTTTATGTGTGGGGGAGAAAGTATTTTAAATAACTTAATTTTTTACTAATTTAACAAAGTTAGACTTATGATATATAACTTTTAACTAATTTAACCATTGATTATATAAAACCCATGACACGAGTCAAAGTTTTACATTAGCAAACTAGTCAACTCAGCTATCGGTTCAAATTGAGTCAGTTTCATGACTGCGTGCTGAGTCGCAACCAACTGTGCGCTATGAGCGATGAGGGTCAAGTATACCCGAGAGGGTAAGTATACCGAGTATATAGTGATAACATCAAAAAGATGATGAGAAATGAGTTATCAGAGTAAATGATAGTATGCAGTTATTTTTTTATGTATTTAATTGTAGAATTATTTTTATGCCGAATAATACAATTAGGGTGCGTTATAGAGCAATTTTGGTGGTTTATTAGTTATAGAACATGCTATTGTAATGTTATGGTGTGTATTATATTTTATGGAATTTTTCCCTATTTTTTGGATTTGTTTTAGAATTTGTTAAGAGTTAGTTATTATTTTTGATACGAGTCAAAGTCAGAGTCAAGTTAACTTTTATTTACGAAATTGCCACCAGACCCCCTTCACGTTCCTTTCTCCCAATCCACCCCGACGTCGCCCCCATCCTCACTATCGACATCCCCCCGGTCGCCATACCGCTACCGATCGATGTCGCCGACCACTATCGGGCCATTACCGATCTTTTCCAACCTCCCTAGCCCCCGCCTAACCTCCACGACACACAGGAGCCGCTTCCTAGTGCCGCCCATCCCAGTGTTGATTCACCGCCGTCTGCGCTGCTTTGCCGCCGCCATGATGCCAATGCATCCCCTTTCGATTCTCGACCATTTCCCTCTTACCTAGGGCCACCATCGAGGCCAACCAAGGGCCAATCGAGACAACCTACCGACCCTCGGCCGACTCTACACCGCCACCGCCACTCTCGTCCTCACCACCACCACCACCATTGGGTTGAGCTCACCAAGCCGGTGCCGACCCATAGCCCTGATTGCCTCGCCGGAAAAGTCATTGGGAAACCACTGGAAAGTTGCCGAAAAGCCACTAGAAAGCCACTGAAAAATCGCTAAAAACTGCCAAAAAATCGTCAAAAAACCGGATTCACTGAAATTCGCTGGATCTTCAGCCAATTTCATTTAGTTGAATCCGATCTAATTTCATATGCCACCCAGTGCCAAATTCAAGTTTCGAGCCCTGCGACAAATCCTAGCCATCACAGATTACCGACGACATGAGTTATAATTAACTTAGACTTTAATTACTTAAAAATGACAATTATTAGCACAACATGCTAGGATTGATTGATCAATGTATTAAATTTTTTTATTGTAAATAAAAATGAATTGTGTGATTATATGGTATTAAAATAAATAGTAAGGAACTAATTAAGTAAATTAAGAAAGTATTGTTAATTAAATGCAACATGGCCTAGAAAATCTAATCTAGATTGACATATGATTTGATATGAGGTGTACCTTAATGTGTGAATGCATCATAGTGGGCGTTAGTTTTTAGTTTGATGTGTAGGTACCGAGTAGGAACTCGCCGCTTAGACGCATGGACATGATTGGAGCTTCAACTAGGTCCGTTTAGGACTCGCTTCTAGTTTGGCTTCTATACTCTATCGTGTTTTGTTTTAACAGGTAAGCGGATGTGTCGAGTGGTGGATTTATTATATCCCACTCCACATGGGCCATTTAGTCGCACGAAATTTCCAGATAATAACCCTCAAGGATGAAATCCCTCTAGTTTGTTTACAAAACAGATTACAATGCCTTCGAGCCTATTATATTACAATCCCTACCCAAGCATATGTACATGTAGTTTTTCGAGTTTTCAATGAGAAGTGAGACAAGGGAAAACCAACGACCATGTCTTGAGATAGGGCGCTTGTTAGTAAAAGTTGGCTCTGGATTTGGTGAGCGTTTGTACCATTCCCAAAGGATCCAGATAACTCTACCTTTGAGTTTATTAAACCCAGAGAAGTTTGGAGGTTTACGGGTACTGCTATGCATCGCATGTCTAGACTTGTGGTTTCAAAGGATTGAAGGCACATACCTGAGAGTACTCGCCCTCTCAACTCAGGCCCAGAAGTGATACAGTGGATGTAGAGGGATAAAAGAACAGAGATTGATTTTTCCGTGCAAGGGATAGTTTAAAATTGCCAAAGAATGAGATAAGAAAAAAAGGGGACACTGTTGCACAAGGCGGACAACTCCAAATTAGTGTCCTTATGAGAGATTCTATGTGAAGAATAAGAATGTTTTTATTCAGCAAAAGGGTCAGCTCTCCTCGATCAGTTTGTTATTAGTTATTTCTGAACTGATAATGCTCATTTATAACATTTTTCTATTATCTATGTAAGTGAGAACCTTGAGGATTGAGCGTTGTTGCAACTACATAGATGCAGCAATAAAATTGCGCACGCATGTACTAGCCAAATATAATTGATGATGTTGAATGTGGAATTATTTTGAATGATGCAATTTGAATCTTATTTCTATGAATAGATAAAATATTTTGCATATGAATGAAAATTGTAAAAAGAAATAAACAGGTTGAGCAATAGAGTCTAGACTCGGCTCAGAAGATGAAGAAAGTGATGATAATTGAAATGTTGAGAGAAATGTTGTGCTTTTTATTCTGTTTTCTATTTTTATTGATAATATATATATATATATATATATATATACACACACACACTGTTTGTTGTTGACAATGTGATCCCTATTATATTTTTAGGGGGAGACTATGTCCGTTTCATTTTTAAAATAATTATTTTCTTTAAACTTTTTATTTGTATAGTTTGTTTTGTACATGATTGCATATCATAACATTCATTTAGAATAACGTTAGAACCTAAGTATTTCATCAATGCATTATATATTTGCATCACCATTTTGAGACAACAAGGGTAGATCCAAGTCGATTTAATCGAATCGAGTAAATTAGCAAACGGGTTGGTCGCCAGTAGAATTTCCAGGTTGGTTCATAGGTGAACCGAAACGAGGTATTACAAATTAACCATTTAAGCGATGACAAAATGGTAAAAACTTGTTTATGGTAGAATCTTAAACCTTTGTTAATGGCTTGGTTATGGTAAAAAAATAGTAAATAATTATTGTAATCCTATCAATTGAAACGTAACCAGGTCATTTACAGGCTAACGATACAATTTAAATTCCCCTTGATTGCATTACAAATAAATGATATATTTCAGGTTCAATTAGAAAGTGGGATAGATATAGAATATCTCACTTTTTGGAAATCCATTTTATAAGCTTTAAAAATCTCACTTCCGAAATAGGGCATCTATGAATAAAAATAATATACTTATTATTCATGAAATATGGAGGATACAATTAAGATGGACATGAAATCACATAAATTTATATAATTTTTTTAAAGAAGATCCTCACCCCCTCCCAATTCCAAGATATTTTCTTTCCCTTTTCTAAGGAGTTCTTTCTATTCCACCAATTTTGCTAATCTTCCAAACATTCAACGGGTAAATATGGATCAAATATTAATTTAGATTGGCTAAAATAATTTAAATAATTTAGATTTTAATATAAAATAGAGAAAATAATAAAAAATTATTATTTTACATATTTTTAAATTTTAATTTTATAAAATATCACCTATTTGACTCAATACAGATTAGATCACCCCCAAATCTATAACCGCTTCAAATATTTCTAGATATTATATTATATTATATATATATATATATGATAAAGTCCGAAAATAAATTCCATCCGAAACTCTTTGAGATGGGATATAAATCAAACTTTAATTGGATTCATGGATATTAGATATTCGGACCATGTCTACTTGTCGGATATTCGATCCCACATCTACTTATAGGATATTCAAACTCATCTCTACTTAGGTAAATCATTAATCAACTCAGCATGCTGCTCTTCATTAAACATAACTCCGAACCATTGTATAATGCAGCCATTGAGCTTGCAATGCTCTAATGAATAGGATCACCCAAACATGTTACCTCCTACTCACTTCTTGTTGTAAAATAAAGTGAACAGAGTAGAAATTCCGATACAAGTCTACAGCTACCAGACTCCTCAGCCCTTTTAATTGGAGTCGTTGAATGTTAATTATGTTAACCTAAAAACTGAAAATCGTTGTCGGCGTTAACGCTGGGGGGTGTCTGCAGCAACCCAAGAAGCTGCCCTCCATTAATGAAGAGGTTGGTTAATGGCGTATGGTTAATTATAAAGGACAGGACAGTGACGAGGTTACCCCGTCAAGGGGAGTTCACGTTGGCATAGGAGAGATTTTTTGGATAGGCTGCAATTTGGAGCACCATCCCTTACACCGGTGATAAATATAGTAAGGGTTGGGTTTGGTTGGACGTATATTAATTTGAATTTAAAAATCTTAATTCGAATTTATCCCGAATTTAAAAAGTATATTTATTTTATTTACTGTATCTAAATTTAATTTAAACGGAAAACCTTTATTAATTAAAATAATATAAATTTTAATATAAAAATAAAAAATATTATTTTAAATATTTTTTAATAAATAATTTTATAAAATATGAACAATTCAGATCAATAAATTAATATTACACTGCTCAAAATTTATATCCAACTAAATTTAATTTTTAATATTTTATAAATAAAAAATGGTCAAACCCGAGTTTGAATAAGAAACGATTTGGGACCTGATATAAACTAAAAGGGTGGGAGCACCCTTTGGAAAAAAAAAGAGAGGCAAAGACATCCATACCCGGGGAAAAGCGGTCGTGGGGGGCCTTCCTTCCCCGCCGACGCCGCCTTTCTTGTCGCCATTCTCACCGTCTTCCCCGCCCCCGCCACCCTCTCCTCCTCCTTCTCCTTGCTTGCTTGCTTGTGCTCCTTCTCCTTGTCTTCTTCGCCTCTCTGCCACAGCTAAACTCACTCTTTGCTAAGCAAGAGCAGAAACACCTGCTATGTTATTACCAATTACCACGTACATATATACATCTACAACAGCCGAATCATCTCTACCTTGCCTGCCCACCATCGCTTTTCTTCCACCCCACTCCTTCCAATCCCCTCCCGACAGCATGGTCTGGTGAGCTTGAGGGTCTTCCATATCAAAATTAAATTGCAGATCGGACGAGAGAGTGTGTATATATGGTATGTATGGAATGGAATTGATGGTGGGGATGTGATAGCAACCGGAAATGATACAAGAGGTGGATGGAAACTGGGTGTTGGGCTTTCCCTTTGATGTAAACGTTTGTCTGGATTTGATTCTTTTGGCGAAAGCGCGGGTGCTTCCCTCGCCGCAAACTTGAACTTTGTGTGCAATTCTCTGCTTTTCTTTTCTCCTCATCGAGTTCGAAAAATAGCTTCTCTTGTTTCCCTCATTTCTTCCTCTTTACTTGTCCATTCTTCTCTTTGTTGGCTTCCTCCTTCCCATCTCCAAAACAGCTATTCTTCTCTGTTTTCTATTGAGAATTGAACCAAACCTCGGCTCCAATTTGTGATGAACACCCAGAAAGCTAGATTTACTGAGCTACAGAAGTAATTAATAAGAGCAAAATGCCGGAGAAAATGAGGCCGGATCACTTGGATAGAAGGCAAGGAACATCGTCATCCCCGGCCGAAGCTAGGAAGAGCTCCCGGCCGCGGAGCTCGAGGTTGGAAGCTCGGAGAAGCCTGCCTCTGTCCCTGCTAGAGGTGGGTTGAGGAGGAGCGCCGACGATGGTTGGGATTGGGAATGGGAATGGGAAGCTCAAGATCGGCGAGAAGATCAGGAAGAAGGTATGTGGAGCTTCTCAAGCCTGCAGCTCGACCGGAGGAGCTGGTGAAGTACATGTCGAGCCTCCCGAGCTATCTCCAGAGGCCGCCGTCGGGTGCGGAGAGCGGCGGCGCGCAGCCGCTCAACGTCGGAGTTCTGGATTGGGGCCGTCTCGAGAAGTGGAAGGGCGGGCAGAGACCGGTGCCGGCAAGGAGGAATGGGAATGAGAGTAGAAGGAGCTCCTTTGCTCCAACCACTGCTCCCTCATCTTCTTCTTCTTGTTCATCGTCGATGTCTGCTAGCAGAGCTAGAACAATGGTGAGCAGCAAGGTGGGAAGGCCGGCACCACTCAACCACCACCGTGAAAGCAAGGAATCGGTGAACAGAGATCGTCCCCGTCGGAAAGTTGGAGACTTGGTGGTGGAGAAAACGAAGATTGCCGACCACGATCGGTTGCCGCAGGAATGGGAGAGCTGTGAGTCTGCTGTTAGAGTGGATAGTGTGAGGTCGGCGGCCATGGAAGGCAACCGGCTAAGCTTCGCCGACGATTTGGAGCTCAAAATTGGAGCTTGGCCGTCTGACATTGCCTTCTCCTGCCCACTCCCATGCGAGTTCCAGAGCAGCAAATGGCTGGACGTCGACCTCTCCACTCCGGTTGGCGTGCAGGTGACCAAGACCCTCTCCAACCGCCTCCAACCTCCATCTCCAGATCCCAGAGCAATGTCGCAAAGACCTTCGGACGTTGCCGAGCGGGACGCAACACCCTCGAAGCTAGAGTTTTGCCGGTTGAGCAGGAGCTTGAGCTCCAAGGAGATGTCTTGCACGATGAGAGGGATGGAATCCCTCAAGGCAGGCCATGCCTCTGATAGTTGCAGGAAAGGTGAGACCAAGGAGAGTGGGAGATCGAGGCAGAGCCCTCTGAGAAGGCTCTTGGGTCAAGTGTTGAAGCCGAAGCAGCAACTTAGCGATGAACCCACCTCCCAAACCGATCTCAAACCTCGGAATTCGACGAGTGATCAAACAGTGAAGACGACGATGTGTTCACAAGCTTCCTCTGTGAATGCTCTGTTGCAGGTTGCTTACAAGGATGGGATCCCACTCTTCACATTCACGTCCACTGCTGGGGGCGGCATTCTTATAGCTAGGAGGAAGAAGGTGTTCATGTCTGGGAAGGATGATTTTGAGTGGGTCTACACTTTCTACTCTGTGGAGGAGACGAAGAAGAAGGGTGGTGCGCTGTGGATGCAACAAGGCCGCAAGGAGAAGAAGCTCGAAACCAGGATTTTGGGGCAGATGAAGGTTTCTACCAATCCAAAGAGTTTGTATTTGGCAAAAGAGTTTGTTTTGTTTGGTCATGATTTGAGTGAAGTTGGCCATGAAGCACTGGATTTCCTGCCAAACAACCAGCTTGCTGCCATTGTGATGAGCTTGAGGGAAGAGATGCATCATTGTGATTCTTGTTGCGGTGGTGTGTGTGAAGTTGGAGGGGGAATGCACATCGGAAGGAGGTGAATGGTTTGGGGGTGACCGTCATTCTTCCCACTGGCGTCCATGGATTGCCGACAGAAGGTGTGCCTTCGCCTCTGATCGATCGGTGGAGGTCTGGTGGTTCTTGTGACTGTGGAGGTTGGGATTTGGGTTGCTCATTGTCAATTCTTGATAATCTGGAGCAACCAGACACCAGTTTTTCCCATGCTGGTTTCACTTCAGATGATGCTCCCTTGCTTGATCTTTATACGAAGGTATACTATGCTAGCAAATTCCGTAACGATGTTCTTCAATTCCTACACCATTTTCATCTAGTGCTTCTTCTTTTGTTGGTTACACGCTGCAATGCTCTTGATCGTTTTATGAAAATAGTAATCTACTTTCTCTTGACAATGTTATTCAATTGCTACACCATTTTCATCTAGTGATTGTTTCATTGCTTCCAAATTGCATTTTTCTTTTTCTTCTTATGAAGATAGTAATCTAATTCCTCTTAACAATGTTCTTCCATTGCTAAACCATTTTCATCTAGTGGTTCTTTTATTTGCTTTTATATTTCATTTTTCTTTTATCTTCTTGTGATGGTAGTAATCTACTTTCTTAACAATGTTCTTCCATTGCTAATTCATTTTTATCTAGCGTTTCTTTAACAGCTTACAAATTGCACTTCTCTTGTCTTTTTATGATGGCAGTAATCTACTTTCTTAACAATGATCTTCAATTGCTACACCATTTTCATTTAGTAGTTCTTTCATTGCTTACAAGTTGCAATTCTCTTGTCGTTTAATGCAGTAATCTACTTTCTTCACAATGTTCTTCCATTGCTACCCCATTTTTATCTAGTGGCTGCATCATTGTTTACAAATTGCAATTATCAATGCAGGTTGGACCTCCAGAAAGCAGGCTTGTTTTCAGTTTTGCAGCTTCTAAAGGAGGGATTTATTCTGTGGACTTCGGCTCAACCTTCTCGTTGCTACATGCTTTTTCTATCTGTGTAGCTGTTCTACATGGCAAAAGGCCTTATGATTACGCCGAACCTTGTGATGCTTCGGAAGAGAAGGCTGCAGTTGAGCGCGTTGTTTCGAATCAATTCAAAACATCGACCAAGACCCGTCCAAAAGCTCCTGCTAGTTATGTCTCATGCCCACCTATATCTCCAGTCGCCAGAGCGTAAAAAACTATGTCTGAGTCAAGACCAAACGAAGCTACCATTCCTGTGTATGGATGGAATGGGGCTTGGGAGAGAGCATCAACAAAACAAAGGGAGGTTTGATGGCTAAAGCTAATCACCGTCTTTTTTTGTCACAAAATGTAAGATGTGAATGCTAGTTGCCCATCTGATTATCCTTTGCATTCAACATGATTTTTCCCAAGTTAATACTAGCTCCATTCCAATTGTACAAAGTGCTCTCTTTGTACAGAATGTTACAGAAATGGTAGAATGGTTTATGTACAATGAAGCTTTATCTGCTCCAAAAAATGGTCAGCAGCTACTCCTTGTTCTAGCAATTACAGATTCTGCTAAGAGCTTTCTACACACAGCTCTAATTACTTCAATCTGATTCTACTATGATACAAAGAGCAAAGTTTGGTCTAACATTAGTTGGAACTTTTGTCAGCTTGCTGACAAGAAGAGAATCATGCAGGCCCACAAGGCACAAACAACTTTCCAGCTTTTGTTTGATCTTCTTCCAAATTGGAAACTGCAGTAGCTGCAACTTTGGTCCTGCCAAGGGATGGACTTTGTCCACTCTGTAACAGTTCTCGGGATTGTCTCTGATTTTTGCAAGCTGTAAACAATGTGGATTATCATGTGTAACAGTGTAAGAGTTGAAAGTACTTTCTTTCAATTTGCCAATCAGTTTTCACTTTTTGACAATTGGATTTCCCATGATTTTGTGACAAAAAGCAAAAAACCAGAGAACACATTTTGGGTCCTTGACTAGACTCTCCCGGCCAAATGGTTTCAGATCTCAAAAGGTTCAAAAACAAACAGTTCACGCTTCTCATAATTGAGCTCAAGATCTTCTTATGTTCAGAAGTCTACAATGAAGATCAGATTGCCAATTTTCACAAAAAGCTTCTTTAGTTTTTGTCTTAAAACATTTACAGCAAGATCATCAACTTCTCACAGTCTGAGATTCTGAAGCAGCCCATTAATCATACGGAACTGTCTTGATCTCACTGTGGCCGACTGTGTACCAACAATGAATTAGAATATAATACAAACAATATATATATATATATATATATATATATATATATTCGAATTATTTACAAAACAATATTACAAACTCTTTTCTTCCACATCTCCGGTGGTCGAATCCGAATCCTCTAAATCAACAGCAGCCACCTTAGAAGGACCAAGCTTCCCCCGCATGTGGGGACTCAACACTGGTATGTCTGTCTTCCTCTTGACCTGATGATCTAGCTCAAGCCCAGTTTCCTGGTCCTTCTTCAAGTCCCCAGGAGGCAAGAAACAATCCATGGAGAGTCCCCAGATGTTGAAATCCACCTCTTCAATGGACCATGTTTCTTCCATGCAAGTTCTGTTGTGGCTCTCTGAGTCATCACCAAACCTGAAAAGAGAGACCACGCTCTTGCCGGAGTGTGCTATATTGACGCCGTCGACTATTCTGTAGTCTTGGATGGAAGAGGTCATGGTGGTCTCCCAATAGACACTTGCACCGCCGGCGGCCACGATTCTAAGGAGATGAGTGTCTTCGAATTGGACGAGGAGGCCAGTTCTCTGGCTAAAGTAGCCCCAAACTGTGTGCCGAATGATCTCCACATTGTTCCCACTTCTTGCTTTGAGCGTTGAAGGCTCGGCTTCGAGCTTGAGGAGGAAGCAGTCCTCGTCGTTGATCGTCTTCTCGCCGATGCAGGTTGCGGTTGAGAACAAGTTGGCCGTCGTCTTTGGATCAAGACCCTGTTAACAATCATTGGTTAATCCTCCATTGCTACATAGTTTGCAGCTCATAGTTGAAATTGGAGCAGACCCAACACATTTTTTATTGTGCCCTTGTCATTGTACAACACCGAAGTCAAATGTGATCACATGGATGACAGACGATGTTTTGTGAAAATCAGTGCAAGAACATGATGATTGATTGGTATGCAACTTTCTACCTGCAGTAATCGGCGAAGAGGTCTGGGAGGGCCTCTAGAGGCATGAGAGTGGTGCCAAGGGGTCTGTCTCCAAGCTACCTTGCCATCGCTGCCGGCGCTAATCTTGCACCCGGACACCACCAGCTCCAAACACCATAGCTCCGGCCTCTTTTGCCACAGCACAAAGCTGCCCACCTCCCCATCTTTCAACATCTTCACCTTGCCACCGTTTTTGCCTTTGCCGCTGCCACTCTTGTGTTCATCAATCTTGAAGTGATTCGATGCCCCCATCGTCACCTTCCCCATTGCGTACATGCTGTCGATGGAGCTCAGAACCGTCTCCCCTCCCGACGCTGCTATGTACTGTTGCACTATGTACTTCGCCATTGATGTCTCCTACAATTGTTCAAGATACAAAACATGCCATCACCATGATCCATAACAAGGTGATTCACTCAGAAACAGAGGAATTGTAATGGTGGACTTACAATGGGCTGGTTCTTGACGTCACGAGCGATAGAGTGATTGGTGGAAATAAGGAGAGGGACAAGGGGAGCTCCAATGACACCAAGAAGAAGTTGTAGCGCAATGTTGTGACCGCCAAACATGGGTATGTGAGCAGCAGCTGGTTTCTCCACCTGCGACCTCATCCAAGCCTTCATAATCAGCCATGATCTACCATTAGAGTGGCCATTGTTCGACGTAAACATCTCTTCCGGCATGGGCACTTCCAGAACAGTGTCAAGCCCATCTTCCCTGTCAAAGTTGGGGCAGAGCATCCTCATGTGTGGAAGAAAGAAGACAAGAGAGGGCAACGGAAGAAACCAAGCACAGAGACAGCTCAATCCCGCTAGTCTTCCCCCTTCATACAGTGAGAAATGGCCCTTGGGCATCCATGAAAACAAATTTGGTATGAACTCAAGGTGATGGTTGGTGACTTTGGTGACTTTGCACGTTATATGAGTCAATCCATAAATTTCTTTGCCTCCATCGTGATTGCACGCTTTCAGTTTATCATTCTTTTATAGTCTGCACTTCTACTACAACTCGATGCTTTCACTTCACACAACTTTTATGCTTATAAGCTAACTTTGTGAGCTAAATCCAAAAAGTGAATAGAAGTCCCTCTCAATGATTTACCTGCTGCACACGTTGTGACATAGTGGATATCTACTGTGAGCATGTTGTCCGGGGAGTTAGCAATGAGAGGACCAATATTCTCATTGATTCTGCAACAAAGGGTTGACTAAAGTTTTGTGTTTGTAGCATTTGGTCGGCACCGCCATTCCTCAACGTTATCCAAGCATTGGGTTTGCCCCTTCTAAGCTTTAAAGATACAAGATCAGGCACATTGTTTCCGTGCTTCAAGAATGGTGCTTCCGAGCTTGCTAATGTGCTCTAAGTTAATTAATGTATTAATTATTAGGTCAGCATGGATCAAATTGCGGGTAAAGGCATTGTCCATATCCTTCCAATTTGTTCCTAAAAGAAATTAAACTCACAATCAAAATCTTTAGGTTTTTGTTAGACACATGGTTGCATATATCAGAATCGGAATAGGAATCGGAATCGGTTTTTGAAGGAGTCGGAATCGGAATCGGAATCGGTCTAAATCGGACAGGAATCGGTTCAATTGAATCGGTCTAAATTAGTTTAATCGGTCATATATAATAATTTGACAATTCATAATATAAATATATTAAAATTAGGTATTGATGTTATTTTGATATTATTCTGTGTATTATAGTTTATGATATTTTTAAATATTTTTTAAGATTTTTTAAAATTATTTAGAATTAATTATTATTTTAGACTCGAGTTAGACTCGAGTCAACTTTTAATTACGAGAATGCCACCCTCCGCTCTTTACCCCCAGCCGCCGCCGATGGCCCGGTCGGCGGCGAGTCTCGCGGCCACTGCACTGTCGGCCGGCCACACATCGGAGGCCCGGTTGCGAGGGCGGCGGCGATGTCGGCAGCCCGGTCGGAGGAACAGTCGGCGGCCCGGAGTCGGCGGCGATTCGTGCGTCACAGAGCCGATTCGGTCCGGCCACACGTCGGCGGTGACGTTGCGAGGTCGGCGACGAGGTCGGACGGCGAGCCCGGAGTCGGGGACGCACGGCGGAGGGCGGAAACGGGGCGGCGGAGGGCAGACAAGCGGCGGCGGTGTGGGGGAGCAGGTTAATTTTAGGTTTTTAAAATCAAAATTATCATTTTACCCATGCTTAAATAATTTAATAAATATTATACCTAGGGTATTTTAATAATTTACCAAAAAACCGATTCTTCCCGATTCACCCCGATTCCGAATCGGAGTCAACTCGGCGAATCGGTGAATCGGGCGAGTTCGGCTCCGATTCGGGGCCGACCGATTCGGCCCCGAAATCGGATCGGCACGTTGCCGATCCGATTCGAATCGGCCGATTCCGGCAACTATGGTTAGACATGGTTGAATCCGATTAAATTTAAACTTTTTTATTTATTTGATATATTTTCTAATCTTTTCCAACATTATAAATACATCTCCATTTAAAAAGAATAATATTACATCTATGTAATAACATGCTCTCTTAGAGTCTGTTTGGCTAATATAAAAACTATATAAAATATATCAAATTTACTTAGTTATAATTTATAAAGAGTTAGTTATGATCTAAATATAAAATGTTCAATCTCCTCACAAAAAATTTTCCTCCTTTAATTATATTTTTTTAAAAAAGAAATTGATAGAGCTAAATTTCTCAAGGGGAAACACTTGGTTTGAAGTCAAATTTCAATCTTAACATAAAATATTTTAAAAATAGATAATTTTTTAATAAAATATTAATATTTTTTACATGAATTACTATTTATAAATTTCATAAAGTTTTATTTCTTTTGTGCTAACCAAAAACACTGCTAATTTTTGAAAGTTTTTTATAGTAATTAGTATACAAATTAAAATCAATAATTTTTTAATCATTCTAATAAATAAATGGTTACCACGAAAATTCTTAAAATTTATTTAGCTTTGAATTAATCTTTTAATAATAATATTAACTAGTGATGAGCTTTAAAAATATCACTTTTGTCAATATTTTATATTTTTTTATAATCAAATATCTAAGGAGGATATTCAGTTGACCGCCATTTTATCTTGTTTAGTTTTATATTTTCTCAATCAATCACCAACTACAAACTGGATTTGTTATAGCAAACACTACTGTAGTTATGTGATTGGTGTTAATCACCGCACTTAGATGAGTTTAACTTTATTTTTTTCATATTTTTCAATATGATGTTTTATATGTAGGATTTGGTGTAGCAAGTACTACAATAAATCGTCGGTGCAAATCACTGCCATTGAAGGAATTCAATTACGAACGTCTCGGATATCGATCAGACTCAAACAATTGACCGAAATCGTGGATTTGATCTACTCATAGTAAATTTTGCAGGTGATATAGAAGCATATTGCCGGACCTACAATGGCAGCGATAGGGCCTAACTATCGCCGTGATGAGCGGATGTGGTGCGGGAAAGAGAGAACAGGATATGGGTCAGCTTCAATGAATTTGAGGAAGCCTTGGACATGTATAAACATATTCTCTCTAGATATAAATGACACCAGTTGTGATCCAGTAGGGAGTGGATTAATGAATATGAAATGCCATGCCAATTGAAGACTTTACCTTCTTGTCAGTGTTAGGGGAATCTTAATGGACCCGATCATAACCTAGGAGATATTATTATAGTCTTCGAACGAATGGGTTGAAATATTGTTTGTGATGTTTTCCTGGGATGACACTGTATGCGATGGGTTGTAAATCTCTTACAATAATAAGTCATTTGAGATGAACACAAGATGCGCAATTTGTGGTATCAGAATTGTCCCACGCACATGTCGTTACTAAAATGACGATCACCTGTAAAAGGTAATTTAGGCTTGGGGAAAACGTTGGGAAATAGATGCTTTTATAGAATCAACCTAAAAAATATTTCTTCTTAAAATAAAATAAAAAATAAATATAAGACGAAATAGGTAACACCAAAATAAAAATAGATAAAAATTTTCCTCTAAATTAGAGAAAAAAACTAACCTATTAATTAATTTTGATTAAGAAAATTTTTTATAATTAAATATCGAATAAAATTTGAAAAAACTCATCAAATACAAATTAGAGCAATAACAAGATCTAAAAGATATAACTTTTAAGAAATATAATATATAAGAAATTAAGAAAATAGCATACACTTTAAGAGAAAAATTGATCAACTTCACATCCTTGATTACGACCCTCACTTCAATTTGAGATGGTGATAAACTTCTTCAACTCTCCTTTTATGAGTCAAATGTGTTCAAAAACGGTCAAGAAAACGTATTTTTTAACATTAACAAAATTTTACTTTATACAAAATTCTACTTTATATAGAAAAATATAAGTAGAATTCTATAAGTCACCTCATTAAACTTCTATAAAAAAGACGAAATTACATATAAGTATATAAAATACTAACTATTAGTATAATAAACAAAACTTCTAAAACTTATAATTGAGTTTTTTAATACGAATGGATAAGGGAAATTCAACAGAAAAAAACTATAAGACGGAGGTAAAAGTTGACTAGAGAGGGCACCAGGGGATGGGGACGGGGACGGGGACAACGTCGATGTCATCCCCAAGACACTTGTAGCCCCCGATGAAAGGTAGAGCAATTTAGGGTTACATAGAAGAAGGCTAACCACGGCTTGGAAAAAATAGCCCACAGGACCCTAAGATGGTAAAATGTTACAACTAATGCTATAGACTTGGATTTGTGGCATTCACATCATGACTGAAATTAAGTGGCAACTACTCTATGAAATGGGTGGCTGCCAAAATGGCTACCCAAGATCATAATTTAGACTTTGCAAAATTGAACAGCGATTTTTTAAAAGAGGATTCATTTGTAATTTTATGATAGTTTAGCGTGAAATTTAGATTTTGGCTCTGTAAAGTAGGCAATTTGCCAAATTTCATTAGTTCTTTGAAATTTTTATCTTTATTTTTTTATTAATAAATAAAAAATAAAAAATTATATTGTGATGAAAGGTAAGATATTCAACTAATCAAAATATAATAAAAAAATAATGAGTCAAATTATTATAATATATTTTTTCATTCAAATATAGTCTATTTTTAAAATCAAGAGCTCATACATAAAATATCGGATTATTATAAGTAGAGTTACACTGGCATGGTTGCACGGGTTGCATATATTTTTATTGCATATGTTGATTATATTTTCAAATAAGTAAGATTTTTCTTTCCTTTTTTCTACAAATCAATTATAATTAATTATCATCATCTTCTTTTTTATATTATGTACCGACCCACTACCAAATTTCAAAATATTTTTTTACTAATTTGAAGCATATTAAATTATTCTTCAAATTTAATTAAATTATTTTACATTATATCATGCTTTTCCATAAAGATATTTTCCAATAAAGCATAATCGTTTTTATATTAAATTTTATTATACAAATGCTCTTACACGTTGCACTTTTATGTTTTATTTTAACTTTCAAAAATTAATGTATTTTGATTATGAATATTCATACTTATGTTAGAATAAAAATTAACTCTACTCAATTGATTCAATTTAATTGAGTGTTATACATTTAAAAAAAATTAAATCAACTTAAAATATAATCAATCCAAGTTGAGTTCAAATTAAATTATAGACTTTCTTTGTAAATTTTGGAAAATATTGGTATATTTATTAAATTGGGATTCAAATTAACCCTACTCAAATAATTCACTTTGTTTGAATTTTATACATTTTAAAGAGTTTAAATCGACCTGAAATAAAATCTAAGACAAATTAAAATTTGATTAAGTTGTGGCAAAAATGTAACACCCCAAATCCGGTTCACGTTCGTGAATCGAACTGGCATGTTACAGGCTCCGGTTAGGTCGACTAACCCGAACCTAACTCATGCAGATTTAATCTCAGCGTCTTAAGATGAAGGTACAACTCGCAATGCATAGATGAATCTACAAACCCTAACATGGTACTACATGAATGACATGCAATTCAAAGTACACACCAATACAATTACGATCAAACTCACTAAAATTCTAAAATAAAACGGACAGAGTCTCCCCTAAAAGTGCAATTAGGGTCTACCCTGTCAAAACAACATATACCAATATATATGCATATACCAGCAATTTCAATCACACATAATCTAATATACTGTATACTCATTATGGAACTTGGGTTTCAACCCACCACACTTCCGTGACGTGCTCTGATCACATTCTCACCTCTTGTCATCATGTCTTAGTTTTTCATCACGTCATAACATCATCTCATTGCATTTAATCATATCCTATCATGTCTTAGCATTTCACATCATTCACAATATAATAGCATCATAAATAAAGTATTAACCACTCTATCGGTTGACATGTGTGCAAGCGACAACAGTGCTCCTCCATCCAAGCCGGCTCCTCCAACTCGTGATTATTACCTATATATAGTATAAAAATACGGCAGTAATAAGTGTTACTGGTCTAGAAAATAAAATAATTATAACAAGCTGGCTATGAAAACAAACTCTCATATGAAAGAAAATATCATATACTCCACGTGAACACTCTGAAGGGCACTACTAAAGAGCCACTGGGCTGCAAACCCGGTAGCATGCCAAACTTACTGATCTGCTGCTACTGAGGCCGCTCTCAGCATTTTCTTATTTCATTTTCTAGTCTCAAATCCTAAGCCCTCTCCTTACCTCCATATTTCTCCTGGCCTTGAACACGAAGGCCGAGTACTCTCAGGCAGTTACCTTTAGTACCCTTTGAACAACAAGTTCAGACATGCGCTATACTAAACAGGACCCGTAAACCTCCACATTTTTCGGGTGTGAGGAACTCAAACGCGGAGTTTTCAGGATCCCTCGGGAATGGAACAGTCCACTAGCACTAATCCAGAGCCCGCTTTAACTGTCACGGCATCCACTCATGGTACGTACAGTCAATTTCTCCATCTCTCGTCTCACTTAAAACGCGAAAACTATATATATATCGGGCTGAGTAGGGATTTATATAATAGGCCCGAAGGCAACTTGTGGTGAATCTTGTTTTTGAAATCATCCTCGAGGGGTTATTAATCCGGAAATCTGTTCGGCAAGATGACCCGAGTTAAGTGGGATCCGATAAAACGCCACTTAACCCGCCCTGTAAGCATTAAATCAAACATACAATAGAAGAGAGTAAAAACAGAGTCGAGTCCTAAACGGACCTGGTAGAATCTCCAAGTATGTCATCGCGCCTAGGCGGCGAGCTCCTACTTCATACCTACACATCAAAACTAAATACTAACGCCCGCTAACTAAATGATACATCAAATGCAATGAACATCACACACAATTCAATCATCAACATCCAGCAACAGTTAAATAATCATAAATGTAAATAATTCTAACTCATCCTATTCATACCAATTTTATTGTGTTTTTCAAAGTTACATCCTGATCACTTATCATGCTCTCATTAGATCACTTACTCTTCATTCACACTTAATCTCATCATGCAACTCACTCGTTTCATCCATAATTAAGCATTAATCACATCAATAAACCAACCCTAGCATGTTGTACTAACAATCGTCAAGTTTAAATTATAAATTCGGAGGTAATTATATCTCACATTGTTGGCAATCGCGATGACTAGGGTTCCGTCACGAGTCTCGGAGCTCGACCTCGGCTCTTGCCGGTGTCCGAAGTTCAATCGGAATCAACTGGATCAGCTCCGTGGAAGATCAGACAAATTCTAGCAAATCCGGTTTTCCAGCAGGTTCCAGCGGTTTTCCGGCAAGTTTCAGTAGTTTTTCGACAACTTCTGACAGTTTTCCGGCGATAATCACCGGCGGCGTCTACTGGCTGGATAGGGGTCATATTGGGTACCATTGAAACCGGCTCGGCGAGCCTGACGCGTCTACGGCGTCAACATGGTCGGCGGAGGTGGTGGCTCATCGGAAAATGGCAAAAATAGGGGCCGGTGGCGACGAGTAGCTAGATCCGGCCGACCTGGGCGACAATGGCCTCCGCTCCAGTTTGGGGAAGGTCGCGTAGGGTGTCGAGGCTACAGCTGGATTGCGGCGGTGACGGTCGTCGGCCGGCATCGATCAGCGACGGAAGCACGGCGCAGTGGCGCGGCTTCTCGCGTCGCGACAGCCAAACGGTGGCCTGCTCTGGGTCGGTGCTGCACGGTGACGCCATGGCGGGGCTAGGCGGCGACGCCCAGTGGCAAGGCGACGACAGCACCGGTGGTGGCGGCACCAAACAGTGGGGGTGGCTAGGGTTTGGAAGGGGAAAGTGTCGGGGTGGAGAAGAAATGGTTGGGTGGCAAACTTGTAAATATTACTTGACTCGACTCTGTCTTCGTGTCAAGAATAATGACTAAGTCGTAGAAAATCCTTAAAAATCCAAAAAAATTGGGAAAAATCCTAGACAATAAAATAATCATCAAAACATCATAATGATATATTCTAGGACTATCAACCCACCCAACTGCCTGTAATGCGTCCTAACGCGGTAACGACCTAAAACTAATTCTACGATCCATTATATATAAAAGAAAAAATAACTGGCATACTACTTATATATTTTCTAACTTATTTTGTTCTGTTAGTATTTATGACGTTATCATCATACACTTGGGTGCACATGACCCTCATAGCTTATACATGCGACTGGTGTCAGCTCAGTACACGTGTTCTGAATCTGACTCAACTCGAAACTAACGGTCGAACCGACAGATTTTGAATATAAATCTCTAACTCGAATCGTAGGTTTTAAAAAAATCTATATATTATTCAAATTGAATTCAATTATAATTAAAGCTTATTAATATTTATTATATATTTTTTAAAATGACATATTCCAAGTAAATAAAAATTAGTATAGCCTCGTAAGTAAAATCCTAGTAGAGTTAAACAATACTTGCGAAAAAATTTATTCTTTTAGGAATTTTTAAATTAATTAAATTAAATAAAATAGGAGTTGATGAACACATTTATTTTTTTATTATTTTCGAAAATTTTAATTATTAAAATTACTAATTGGATAAAGATGAGAGGAAATAGGTCGTTTATCCAAAAGGGTTATATTTTATTGAGATTACTAAATATCTTAATAAGATTTAAAATTATACTTTATAGAGAATTTAAAATTTTATTTTATAGTGGTTTCCAAATATCATAATAAAATTCGAAATTACCTTCTATTATTTTTGCAATCTATCACACTAAACCATTTGATAATTCATTATTAAAAGTTGAGGATGTTTGTCAAATTTTGCTCTCTTATTGCATATTAATAGATTTATCTTATTATTCATTGATGATCTATTAATAAAATTGGAGTATATCTCAAACAAAAAATGATGGTCTACCTGTAAAATTGAAGCCTATTTATTGAAGTTTATTTCTAACATATGTTGCATATGACACAAATCTTGCCTAGTTCTTATTTTATTTAATAAAAAATTTGTCCAAACTTTGCAACAATGAATATATATTAGTGTTATATTTCTTCAAAAATATATTTCATACATAGACATGCTTGATCAATGGGAATTTTTTCACCGATATAATAAGGTAGTATAATTTTAAAATTCCTTTTGATTCTATAAACTCTTCGAGTTGACTCAACTCAAGCCTGTGGTTTGTCGAGTCAACTCCGTGGATGACTCCATTAGTGAGTAATTTAACAATTGACCCTCGAGTCATGTAATAAAAGTTATTAAAATATATTATTTTTTTATTAAAATAGCTAAATCAATATTTTTAAATAATGTAAATCATGTATTTATCAATTTTAAGTATCAAAAGAGCAATATATACTAATTTTATTTTTTTATAAATTTATATAATTAAAATTTTAATATAAATGACTATGAGTCGATTCCATTCTATGACTGCACGACAATTCGAGTTCAAATTTCAAGTTTTTAAACTATGATTTCTCCGATAAGTGTTAGTATTCTAGATGGAGTGGTAGAGCATCTTTCCATGATATGATCTGTTAAAACTAAACGAGTGTTGAAGCTTGTTTTTTTAAATGAAAGATTAACTACAAAACTAACCCCCAGATTAGTGAACTAGCAAAAGATGTTGTGCACGTCCTAACCTCTTATAAATCCATGGCCACATGTTGCTTGGTTCCCCGACTAAGCAGCATTTGCTTTCATCTTTTCTCCAAAAATTAATGTAGTTGTTGAATGTTGGTAGTATAAATTGGTCGGCACTGGCAACCCTAAATATCTGTTTTACACCCTTGTTGGCCACCCTTTTAAAAACCTGTCCTATCTAGCTAACTTGTGGTCTCCAAATGCTGCAAATTAGATCCATCCCTACTAACATAATGACCAAGGAGAGGCAATGACGGTAATTTGTTTATTATAGTTTAAAAACTCAAAACGACGGTAATTTATTTATTATAGTTTAAAACTCAAAACTTTTACGGGGACTAGAAGCGGACAAAGTACCGTAGCCAAGCTCAAATCAATTTCAGATCGGGGACCTTGTCGCCATTTTCGCTTTCTTTGGCCCTGAGCCTGATGGAGAACTCGGTCGGGTTCAAGGTTTAACAAACACAAACGACCTAGGCCAGCTTGGTTCAAGGAGATTAATGCTTAAACCAGTCCATTTTATGTGCCTTCTGCTGAATTTTGAGGAAAAGTCACACAAAATAAATAATAGTTTCATATATGTTTTTTAACTAAGAGTCATCCATTGAGTTTGACTCCAAAAACTATGAAAAGAATCAATTTGGAGAATTATTGAGTGAAAAAAGTTTTAATATGATGGTTTCTATTCATGATCAGTAGATATGATCTTTACCAAAAGCACACACTTGGTTGTAAACAATTTCAAACATTACTGATTGTTATATAACACATTTCGCTCTCCAAAATTCCACATTATCTTAAGTCATTTCCTCTAAATTTCTCCAAACAAATGGAAAAATTATACAGGGAAAGCCTTTAGTATTGTGCTTAAAAAGGTCATCAATATTGAAAAGTGAAGATTAAACATATTTAATCTGAATTTAGAAAATAATATATAAATTACTTATCTTAGATTATGCAGCAGATGATATCCTCTTCTATAAATGAAATCATAGATCGAAAATCACCACTATCTATATGTTAAATCAGGAACATCAGAGTCATCAACAGGACGTCGCATTAGAACAAATGTTAAAAGTGTCAAAATAGCAAAAATCACAATTTTCAAACTTGTATTTTGCACTAACCGTAGCGCAGTATATTTACAGAGAGTGAAAGGGCGGCGATTACTAATATGAATGGTAATAGTTTTTAGGCCATTGAATAGAAGGTTATACCCTTTCCAAAAGATGTAACATTTAGCAAAGAAGTGGGTTAATATCTAACAAAAAAACAATTGCATTCACTACTTCGACTTAATAAGAATGCTTGATGCAACTTTCACATCAGGCAAGTGTGATGGATCTAATCAAATCTCCTTTCTCTTTGTTTTCTGGCACGACCGTAATTGTAATTTTTAAATTAATAAATTATCTTAAAATATAACAATAAATATTATGCTAACAACAAAATTTTTAACAAATAATATTCTTCAATTATAAGATTTTTTCAACCAATCAAATTACAACACACTCATAATAAATTGTTTTACCATTTCTAATATGTATTGTCCTAATGATCGGACAGTCCAGATTTAATCAAAACAAATAAAAAAATCCTCCACCCCCATTTTCGCCGGTGACTATGTTCTAGCCACGGCTGGCCGAGTGGGGAGGAGGGGCATCCGCTGTGGGGGAGGGGGGCGGGGTAGAGGAGGTAGTCACGGGGAATTTGGAGGGGTGGCTGCCACGCCAAGATGGTAGGGTCAAGGGGGAGTAGGAAAGGGTGGCGTCCGCAGCAAGGGAGGGAGCGAGGAAGAGGCAGGGCGGCGGGGTCAAGGTGGAGCAAGGAGAGGCGGCCTGATCTAGTTGGCCATACTCTGATCCGGCCGGATGGCCAGATTTGGCCTTGCAGTCGTGGGCGATCGGATCTGACTACGGGTTGGCTAGTTGTGTTGTAAAGAGAAGTTAGGGGTTTTTTATTTTTAAAAATATATATATAATCTAAGTCTTCATTATAATTATAATTGGATGTCACAGATTGATTTATAATTTGCGCCCCCATAATCTTTTCTGATTCATATAAAATAAAACTAGCTTGCGGAGTAGTCCTTCTCAGTGAGGTCAAATTCTAAGAAGGCAGCAAATAAGATGAAGTTGGAGAAAACGTTATTATGCATAATAATTGCTACCTATGTTGCCTTTGATTTAAACATGAAGCATGTGGGAGTTGTATTGAATCCTTACCTATTTCGCATGTAAAGGGAGTGTGATTGCTTATGCCGCTCACGATCAAACGCGATCAGTGACTTTTGTTAAGAATATTTTAGACTTCAATTAACGTGAATTACTCCGAGCAAAGCTCGCATCCCGAAGGCGTATAATTATCCGTCTATAATTTTTCCCATGTATATCAATCCTTGCTTGCTAGACAGAGGCTATTTATCGATCGAGTTGGTTGTATCGGGTGTCCGACAACTTCTGATTGTATAGTCTATCAAGTAGAAAAAAAATTCCTACTCCTGACTTTAAGAACCGCTAACTAGCTAGGGCTGCAAGTAGTCAACCGATTTACTATTTTAATAATCGTTTTGAATTAAATTAAAATAAAATATCTTAAAGTATTTTTTTCATTGATTAAGAAAATGATAAATTTAACTGCCCTTTTTATTTTGAAATGATAGTGGCAGAAGCCTTTGTTGCTGTTGTTTTACCGATTTATTATTTTATTTATTTTTAGAAATAAGAATATAATTAAATTAATCAATATAAATAAAAAGTAATATTATAAATAGTTAGTTTAACATAAATATACGGTCTAAGTATCGCTAAATTTAAAATTTTAATAAAGATTTTGTAATGATAAAAACTTATTTAGTTTAAATCAAAATTTACTAAGATTTAACAATTTACCATCGATCAAAACAATTGAAACTTGATAGCGACAAATAATCAAAAAAGTGATAAATGGTACAATAACAGTTAATTGTCGAGAAATTTATAAATGGTAATAGTAAATAGTTTTGACCTCACCAAAACCGCACTGCTTATCCCCCTATGCCAAGTACTTCTTATTATAACCATATAATCTATGTAAATTATAAGAATATCCTTCTAAATAATTTGTAGTTAAAAGAAAGATTACTTGATCATAATTCTTTTCAAGTCACAAGAAAAAAAATGTTCAAAAATTTTAAAGAGTACTTGATCGTGATAAATCTTCCATATTGCTTCTTGTACCCGTGACTCGAGTCAGAGTTTTACATTAGCGAACAAGCCAGTTCAACAGTCGGTTCGAATCGAGTTAGTTTATAAACCCCATACTGAGTTGAGGTCAGCAGTGAGTTATGAGTGATGAGGGCCAAGTATACCTGAGTATACGATGATAACGCCAGAAAGATGATGAGAAATAAGTTATCAGAGTATATAACAACATACAGTATTTTTTTATATATTTGATCGTAGAATTATTTTTAGGTCGAATAATTCATTAAGACGCATGATAGGGCATTTTGGGTGGCTTGTTAGTTATAGAACATGTCATTGTGATGTTATGGTGTGTATGATATTTTATGAGATTTTTTCTTATTTTTTGTAAATTTTTTTACGATTTATTACGAGTTAGTTATTATTTTTGACTTATATCAAAGTCGAGTCAAATTTTATTTACGTAACTACCCCCGAGACTCACCCCGACCTTTTCTCCCCCAAACCCCGATCGCCACCCATCGCCGCCCTCGTCCTTGCTGCCGATGCCGCCACCGGCCATCACACCACCGTTGATCAATGCCATTGAGCCCTGCGGTGTCATCGCCATGCTGCCCTGACCACCCCGACCACTACCCAATCTCCACTTTGTCAAATCACCACGTGATTGAGCCATGCTCCATGACATCGATTCCCCGCTGTGATGCTGATGCCCCTCCCCTCGACCTAGATAATATTTCCCCCATACCCAGCGCCATTGTCGAGGCCGGCCAAGGGCCAATCGGATGACCGACCGACTCCTTGCTACCATCCGGGGTCATCGTCGCCTTTGTCGTCCCCACCGCCACCACCATTAGGTTGAGCTCTCTGGGCTGGTGCCGACCCATACCCCTATTCCCTCACCAGAAAAGTCACCTAAAAAATGCAAGTAAGCAGCCAAAAATTGCCAAAAAATCACTAAAAATCACCGAAAAACCAGATTTGCTAAAATTTCCCAGGTTTTCCACCAAATTCAACTAGTCGAACCCAATCAAACTTCAGATGCTGCCAGGTTCCAAATTCAAGTCTCGAGACCCATGACGAGTTGCTAATTGTCTGATTTAATTTCTTAAAGGTGATAATTGTTAGCACAACATGTTAGGAAAGATAGATTGACGTGCTAACTATTTATTGTAATAAAAATATGAATTTGCTTGATTGAATTGTCTTAAAACGAATGTTAAGAAACTAATTAGGTAAACTAAGTATCGTAATCTAATGCAATGAAGCATAGGAAATCTTATATAGAATGGGATTGATGTGTGATTAATGTGAGTATGTATTGATATGTGTATGCTATAAAATGTGTGAATGCATCATAAGTGGGCATTAACTTTTAGTTTGATATGTAAGTACGGAGTAGGAACTCACCACCTAGGTGTGTGAACATAATTGGAGCTTCTACTAAATTCATTTAAGACTCATTTTTTGTTTGACTTCTATACTTGATCATGTTTTGTTTTAACAGGTAAGCGAACATGTCTAGTGGTGGATTTATTGTATCCCACTCCACACAGGTCATTTAGTAGTATGAGATTTCTGGATTAATAACCCTCGAGGATGAAATCCCTTGAGTTTGGTTTCGAAAACTCAAATCCAGTTCACAATGCCTTTGGGCCTATTATATAAATCCTTACCCAGTCCTATGTACATGTAGTTTTTTGTGTTTTTAGTGAGATGTGAGATGATGGAAAACCAAGGACTGCATCTTGAGATAAGGCGTGTGTTCGTCCAAGTGGGCTCTAGAATTGGTGATCAGTCGTTTCATTCTCAAGGGATCTTAATAACTCCACCTTTGAGTTCCTCAAAAGTGGAAAAGTTTGGAGGTTTACGGATAGTGCTATGCAACGCATGTCTGTGGTTTTAAAGGGTACTGAAGGAGCATGCCTGAGAGTACTCGAACTCTGAAAGAGAAGAGAATGTTGTTTCCACAGAAGGGATATTTTAAAGTAGCCAATGAATGAGGATAAGATAAAAATGGGATGTTGTCACACGAGGTTGACGACTCCTAGTTATTACCCTTATGAGAGTTTTATGAAGAAGAATAATGAGGTTTTTATTCAATAGGTGGGTCAGCTCTCTTGTGTCAATTTGTTATTAATTATTTCTAAACCGGTAACACTCATTACTAACATCTTTTATTATCTATGTATGTGAGAACTACGAAGAATGAATGTTGTTGGGATTGCAAAGGAGTAGCACTGAAATCGTCACACATATACTTGATGAGTGTAATTGGTGATGATGATGTGTTAATGATAAAATTTAAATGTTATTCCGTGAACTTATTATAAATATTTTTCATGTGAATGAAATTGTGAAAGGAAATGAACTGGGTGAGCTATAGAGTTTAAACTCAGCTCAGATGATGAGGAAAGTAATGATAACTAAAATGTAAAGGGAATGTTGTATTTGGACTATGTTTTTAATTTTTATTGTTATAAATATATTGTTTATTGTTGACAGGGTATCCCCTATTATACTTTTAGAAGAGACATCGATGGTAAATTCGAGTTGGCTTAACCGAATCAAGTAAATTAGAGAACAATTCAGTTGCCGATAATATTTTCAGGTTGGTTCGCAGGTGAACAAAATACGGGGTGTTTTCCATATTGCTTCTTGTCGTCTATATGAAATCTGATAATATAGAGAATATTTTCTTGATAATGTGCTAATGTATCACATTATATTCTCATAACTCTGACAACAAAATTTTCAATAGATCTTAAAGTCAACAGTTTAGTATCAGCTTTATACATAATAGTGCTCTTGAATCCTTGGTATCAACTTCATTTTGACTTTTGGCTAAGGGATCCACCGCATGCCATCACATCCAAGCAATTCCAACGTGATATAGATGCTCCTTTCTTTTAAAATTAAATTTAAAATCAAAATCTTGAACACAAAATCAATCATTATATCGAATTTATACCTAATTATATGAGTATATTTGGTTTAACTGGTTCAAAATAAATTTGATCTTATTTTAAACTTATAAATAAACTTTGTTAAGCATCTATGATCACCATATAATTAAATACCAGTTAAAATACGGAAGTTTTTGAGAAAAATTAGGTTTTCGAAAAAAAATATCAGATTAAAATATTGGGTAAGAATTAAAATATTATTGTTGCCTAAATGAAACCGGATATAAGACCATAATTGGAATAAATTGGATAGGAGCAAGCGGTGCAATGTTGTGCACAAAACACTTAGCTGGTAGCTCTTTCAAAATGTTAAAAATCAACCTCAAGAAGGAATAGAGAAGTAGCTCTTTCAAGTTCAACTTTCAAAACACTTAGTTTGGTCTAGAACAAAAATGTGGAAATCAACCTCAAAGAATAGAGAAGGAACTTGAAATGAAGAAGCAACCACCACCTTGAACAAGTTTTTAATTGTCCACCTTTTGCAAACTTCTCAATCACTTCCATGTCCAAGTTTCAAGTTTCCAACTCCTTTGATCAAATAGAAAGTTTTGTTGGTAGGATCTCCAACCATATCCTCCAAAGTGTAAATCTTTCTTATCAAAGAGTTTTCTCTAGTCCCTCTTTGGAATGCATTTTCCTTGCCTCTCAATTCAAGGTATAATTCCTTAATCTAACTTTATATCTCAATGGTAAAATCTCTTCATGGAACCGGTTTTAGCTCCTCCCAGCGGAGACGCCGTGGTCCCCATCGTTAATCCTCCCCAGGAGCTTATAAGCGTTGTAGGTGTCACCCACGAGGTGCAGGCCCACTATCAAATAAAACAAGCTCCACTCAAACTCTGAAAAAGTTCGTAATTATATAGGCTCAACTCAAAATGTAAAATAAATTGAGTTGATTTTGAGTCTAAGTAAAATTCGGTTTGGATTTGGTCAACAAACAACCCTAATTAGGGTATCTATTTCACTCCGTCAGAGGATAAAAATCTCAAGAAAGAATTATTGTGGTACTTAAAATACTCTAACTAATTGAATTTAAATAAAAATAATTTAGAATGTTTTTAAAAGGTTATATATTGTTTAGATATTTTTTAGCCCACAAATAATTGAGTGATTTTTCTCGAACACATAGAATCAAGTTTATAATATGGTAGATCATGGTTAAGATTATTCTCTAACACTGGTTATATGTAATTTGTATTGAATTGGGTAGCACTCTTTTGACCAAACTTTCTCTTCTTCTTTTTTCTTCCATTTCTCCCTCTCTCTCTTAAGTATCTCACATTTGATAAAAGAACTTTGAAATAAAAATAAATATAAGTAGGTTTGTCTCAAATTTAAAGACAAACAGCTCAAATTGATACCTTGTTAATGAACATCGCTTAATTTGGATATCAATTTCATCGTGGCCTACTGGGTGAGTATAGTTTGGTTCAAACCAACCAAACCAATATTGAGGGTTTCTGTTTATTTTTTCTAAACTAGGATTTGATTTGATTTTGTTTAGACCTTTGAGGGATTTTTTGAGGGTGTGAAATTTGGGTTTGGAACGAAACTAAAGCATAAATGATTGAAAAATCAAGATCTAAAAACACAAAAACAAATAGTTATGTTTTAAATGGGTTACTATTAACTTGTTTAATTTATTGGCGATTCATTTTTTATGTTTAATAATATATGTCTAAATACTTCTAGAATATTATTATGATGGACAAAACATATTATAATATTGATTGTTAAAAGAAAATAATTATTTATAATACAATTTAACTAACTTTGGTTCCAAATAAATTAAATCGAATCAAACAAACTTTTTTGATTTAGTTTTAAAAATGATTAGTTCAAATTTAGATTGGTTTAAAATTTTTCTTTAAAAGTTGTTTGGAAATTTGGTAGGGCCCTTTTTTTATTGTTTTGCATGTTTGATATTGTTTCTATGTAAATCTCATTAGAATCATGTCAATCACATACCTCAAAATCATTAAAAATATTTATTCCTATTTTTTGAAACCCTCCTTGTTACATAATAAACAATTATCAGGCGTTAATTATTCCAAAAAAAACATTGGAGAGTTGATAAATAGAATCTCACTGCTAACAGAGTAAAAAAATTATTTCAAAGTAAAATTTTATTAAAAAAGTTAAAAGACAATAAATAGTATTAAAATCATGGTTAAAAATCAAGATCGACTCTGACGCCGATCCTAATCTTTAAAATGGGTATTTTATCTAAATCTGATTCAATTAATTAAAATACTATAATTATATAAATTTTAATATAAAAATATATATTATTTTAAATATTTTAAAAATATAATTTATAAAATACCACCTCTTCACCTCAAATTTATATGGAATATTTGTTTAAATATAATATATAGTTTAAAATTTTAAACATAATCTAATCTAACATATTTTTAATATATTCGTGCATATCCAATATCCTAACAGTTTTTATATATCCGAACAGTCGTCGTCGTCGTCGTCGTCGTCGTCTTCTTCTGTCTCCTCCTCGGTGTCCTTGTCTCCGTTCCCCATTAACTGGCATTAAAGAACAAATAAAAACGCTCCTTTTCTTCGCGTCTAGCCCGCGTACGTCCCTCCCACCTCTTCCTCTCATATTTGGTTCGAAGCAACCGAACCGCCATTCTTGTCTTCTCCGTTTCTTTTATTGGAGAAAAAAGGCTATTTTTTGATTGCCCATTTGTTCTGGGTGGGGCCGTTGAAGGAAAGTTTGGTTCTTTTCGTTTTCGGATTGGTTTGGGAAGGGTTCGTTGGGATGTTGGATTGGGAAGGAAGGTTATGATGTTATGTTGGGGCGGTTGTTGGATGCTCGGATGACGAACATTGGCCGTGAGGCTTCCAAGGTCAGTATTTTTTTTTTTTGGTTTGGATGGTTGGTTGGGATTGTTGATTGATGAAAAGTTCGGTTGTTTTGGGATGAAGCTGTGGAAGACGGTGTGCACGGAGACGTCTACGGAGGTGCAGCTGTTGGCGGATAAGTGGAAGCTTTTGTTAGCTGGATTGGTGTTTCAGGTTTGATTCTTTCCTTTTATTTATTTAATTTTTATTTATTTTGTTGGTGATTGAGGCTTTCAATAGTGTTTCGTTTTTCTGGTGAAAAAAATGTTTCTTTGTTGATGATTATTGCGTACTTCTTGTGGTTGGTTACTAATTTTTCATGTTTATGATATGTTTTGTTTTTTTATCATAATAATAATGGATGTCTAATATTGGTTTGAACGAGCGCATTTGTTTTGGATTATGGAACTATTAGTATGTGTATTGAGGCCAATATAATTTAAGAGATTAAAGTTTGTTCGTGTGCTTGTCAATTTGGTGGAAGGAAATTCAACTTTTATGTTACTTCTAGGTTACATTAGTATATAGCCGTCTATGAAGTGTTTCTCCTTTTATTTTGCATTGCATTTTGAGTCTGGTTTTGAGTTATCATGGTCAATGTCTTTACTTGTTGGAAGAGGTTATCCATGAGTTTATATTTTATATTTATTCCTACTTGATCTAAAGTCAGTTTTACGTGGTTCAATGGATTAGTTGTCTAGTAATCAGTTATCATTTTCTTTCTTTCTTTCTTTTTGTGTGTGTGTGTGTGTGTGTGGACATAAATTTCAACTCCAGTAGCATTCTTTTGTAAGTTATACTAACATCTATTCTGGAATATTTCTATATTCATTTTGATACTAGTGTATGAAAATTTTCATTCTTGTCATGCATGATGTGCAATAATAATGACATGGTCTATTCGCGTTTTACTTGGATCACTTAGTACAGTTTGGCATCCTTTGATGTTTGGCTTATGTTATGATTTGTCAATCTATTTCCAGTATATTCATGGATTGGCTGCACGAGGAGTGCACTATCTACATAGACCTGGACCAATGCTTCAGGATCTTGGCTTCTTTCTCTTGCCGGTGTGTACACATTTTTCTATCTCGAATGCATTCATCTATATTGCAATTCACAATCCTTCTTAATTTATTTGGGAAGAGGCAGTTATCTCCATATCATCTTTCACCATGTTCCTATTCCATTCTCCAAATCTCCTTTTTCTTCATTTCTTATGAGTTTTAGCAAACTGTTGATTTCTTTATTGATTTTCCATGAATGGTCATTGGCTAACTACTTAAGGGACTGTATTTTGTTTTTTTTTCCTGGACATCTCCTCCTTGTCTTCAGTGACATGCCTTTATGAGTAATTTGACACTAAACTATTTCTGTGGAAAACTAATACATGCATTTCCATTGAATTTGGAATTTTGAAGGTTCTTGCTTTAGTGGCTGATTGTTTTATCTATGACTAAATCAGGCACTTGGGCAAGAAAGAGCATACATCAGTGAATACTTGTTCACCTTTGTGTTTGTTTCATTTGTGCTGGTAAGTTTAGCATCTTATTTTCCCTTCACTCCTGTGTCATTTTTCTTGTTATGTGTTTTTTTCTCATGGGCATTTTTTTATTATATACATAAAGGAAACAATTGGATGGCCATGAAAATTATGCACTTTATACTTACCATTCTTAAATGCAAATAGAAAGATCTGCAATGTTTGGAAAGATAAATTTGAGTTTTTTCCTAAATGCTAACATGTAGTTTTTGTTGTTTTACAGTGGACCTTCCATCCTTTCATTGATAAGAGCAAGAAATTCTACACTGTGCTTTTGTGGCGCAGGGTTCTTGCATTCTTAGTTGTAAGTGCTTGACCCAATATAATAAACGTAGTTTCTGTAAAAACATGCTAAATGATATTAGCATTACTATATTTTAGTTGTGAAAATGCTAGATAACAAACAATATATTTATAAGCTGATAACTCATTTAATATGGGAAATTAGAGAGTGATAAGTTACTCGTCCTGGTGGTTGCAATCAATGCGCTATCTGTAGAATAGTTTCCTTCTGTGAACTACTCTACTATGAATAAATACCTTGTGGTGGAGGGTGTTACTTGTAATAAGGTGGATATGAATAAATATTGAAGTTTTATTTACACAGCCGGTTGTGCGACTTTATTATCTAATTGAGGAATGTGTATGTCCTAATCTAAAGGCTGATTCTAATTTTCAGGCTTCTCAATCACTTCGAATTATAACATTTTATTCAACTCAACTTCCTGGTCCCAACTATCATTGTCATGAGGTATGCCCTTGTCATGCCAGCACAGATTATCTGCTTTATGATATCTAAGTGCTTTTGGAAGATATCTTGAGTATATTATTGATATCTTATTCTCTTTTCTAGGGTTCAAAACTTGCTAGATTGCCTCGCCCTGATAGTGCCTGGGAAGTTCTTTTGATTAATTGTAAGTAGGTCTCTTTCTTTTACTTTAGGTGAATTCTTTCTTCTTCTAATCCATTTTGATCAAATGAGCATGTGTACATGTGCAGTTCCCCATGGTATGATATATGGTTGCGGTGATCTAATTTTTTCGTCTCATATGATATTTATTCTGGTTTTCGTCCGTACTTATCATAAGTATGGCTCCCGCAGGTAATTCAATTATTGGTTTGTTTGCAAGGTGTTAGTGTGATGCAGAACAAGAATTAGGAAGATCTATATTAGTTTGAACTTTGAAGTTATGTTTAAATTTGGTTTATATTTGATTTAGGCTGCCTTATTATTAGTGATGGTTTATTTTATTACTTTCTTAGTCTTGTTAATCGTTATTATAGTTATGTACTTATTTAGTTGATCTTTTGAGCCTGTAAATATGTTTTCCTAGACCTTGTGTTACAAAGTCTTTGTTAAAATGAATAAATTCTAAGCTATGTTCATGAGAAATTGGTGTGTCCAATTATGAGTGTTGTTGGGTGGTGTTTCAGTTTACAAACCCTATGGTGTCCTGCATTATGATATAGCATGATCATCTGCTTATGAACTGTTAAGCTATGGCTTTAAAAGAAGACAACTGGAATGCATTCTTGTCCATGAGTGGTGAATTTCTTGTATTAAGACTGTCTTGCCATGTGAATGAAGACACTTTGGCTAGTTTGATTAATATGATTTCTTCTATTAGATAGACATCTTCTCATACTCAACTTTTGTATGCAACCAGATTTATCAAGCAAATTGCTTGGTTAATTGCCATTATTCAAAGCCTCTTGATTATAGCTTCTCGCAAACACTACAGTGTGGATGTTGTCGTGGCATGGTAAGTTTTTTGTACCTTTGTATTTTTTTTCCCTGTTTCTAATATTTGTTGGCAGTTTAAGTTGATCTGGTCGTCATATGGCATCCTCAGGTACACTGTCAATCTGGTGGTTTTCTTTTTGGATAAGAAGTTGCCAGGTTTCAATTTCTATGCCCTTGTGTATATTTCTGTTGTCTAATTCTTAGGCTGGAGTTGCGGTAATGACATGGGCTATTTGTCTATGTAGAAATGTTAGATCGTACTAGTGGGCCTCTATCTCCTGTACTTCCGTTGAGTTCCAAAGACAAAGACACCAAATCAAAAGAAGAGAATATTAAACTCTTAAATGGGAATTCAGGAGACAACATTGACTGGGTTAGCACTCAATCTGGACACTAGAATGATCTCTATTCTTGTTTTCTGCAAGGTGGTAGGTTAACTAGTAAGTAGGCTATGAGGCTTTGCAATGGGGGGACAGACATTCCTAGTTTAAGGTCTAAATTTGGATTTCACAACTTGTTAGTTGTGGGGACAACCTGTCAATTGCATAGAGCAGGCCCTTTGTATGTAGGACAATTGGATGAAAATTGATGGGATGCCGAGGATGGAACTGACCTTTGGATCAACACTATGATTGGAAGAGTTGGAAGAGTATTATTGCATGATCTACAAGAAGCAAGCTAGAAAAAAAATTTAGTGGCTAAGCTGAAACATAAAGAAAACTCAACTCTTCAATTATTCATCATCAAAACTTGAATACAATGTATGCAAGAGCCGACAAATTTGAGAGATATGCTAAGAAAGTTCCTACTACAGTGAAATTCATTCCTGAAAAATACAAAGAAACTTCCCATATGAAATAGAGTTCTTAATGTAAGGCTCTAAAAATAGTAAGACTCTGAAAGGATGCCTAATCTTCTTCTTATGCATCCACCTTGGCGTGGATCCTAACATAGCATCTATGCAATTACTAATGGAAAAATTTTAGAGTGAAAAATATGGCATGCACTGTATCAAAGATGTAATAAACAAAGGAATTTTTTAAAAGGTCCCAGTGGTTTTTACTAGGTTTTTATGGTGGTTACCAGGTTTTAACCATGTGTGGTGACTTTTGTTATATGTTTTTCAGAGACAGAGGTTACCCATTAATGGGAAGCACATAGAGGATGGGAATGCGGACCACTCTTGAGGGAAATGAGCATAAATATATTTGATGGAAGAGCGTTCCTGCTCTGGTAACAATTGTGGATTCTATTTGAAAGGTTCCACTGTATAATGGGCTCCATGTTCTTGATTCATTCCAATGTTGAATGGCTGAAAGGAAATGTGTATTTTCAATTTTCAATCAAATCGTCTTTTTCGCCCTTTTCTTCTTTCATCCAAAAGACTAAACCACTGAATCGTCTTTTTCAATCTAAATCATCTTTTTTGCCTTCAAAAGTAGCAATACAAGTTACACTACCGTCCTAACTTTCCAATCCTTGTAAATAGTAAGTTGTGCATCTTAATGTTTATAAACTTCTGGTGTTCTTCGGACAAACATGGGTGAATGCTTGCTTTGTGTATATCTGGTTTGCTGCATTGAATATACTAATAACATTGCAGTGATGATATGTTCCCTTTTTGTAACCGAGTAGCACGTTCCAGAGGCAGCAGATCTTGACTCTTGTTGGGAGAGGGGCATGTGATGCCCACATGACTTGCTTTGGTGATGAAACCTTTGTATTATTGACTTGCTGATTCATGGACCCATGGTTATATTAGAATCCAAGGTTCTTTGTAACTTTCATTTTTTAGAAAAGAGATTCATTTAAAAATCACCAATGTAAATAGTCTCCTATATTTCAGTGTCTACAGAAAATGAGGTACTTCGTGTTAAATTTCGTGTCAACTCTGAGGTAGACCGGTGTGGTTCGACAGGTGGTGCGCAAAAATGGTTTCGGTTTGTTCATGTTGATGTTCCTGGCTGCTCAAAAATGACCCGAATCGATTGTTTGCTATATTTTTAGGAAATTTCAGGTTTTTCCGGAAATTTAATTTATGGATATAGAATCACTCGATGAGATTTTTCTTATTATAGAATGTAAAAAGGAAAAGTTTTGTGACTTGGTTTTACAATTGCAGAGCATGCTCATTGTAAAAGAGCCTTTAGCATCCTTACCCATTGACTCCTGAAACAGGAGGAAGGCATAATTTCAATATACCAGGTCAAGATGGAGGCCGAAGCTTTGTGCTTTAAGCTTTTGTCTTCCATTCACGAAAGGTAGAGGTGATTTATAGATTCTGGGCAATGAGAGTGGAGAAGTCATCATTTTAATAGTTGGATATGTATATGAAGATGATAAGGTACTAAACCTTTCTTTGTAATCTTATGACAACTTTTTGCAAGATATACAGAGTATGTAAGATAATATGATAACCTTGGTCAATGAGTTTTGACATCAGAACAATTAAAGTTCCTTCTTTAAGGACTAAGGCATCACCTTTATTTTTGTCTGTCTTTGCCTGCCTAGTTTATTTGCTTATTTGGTTATGGGAGCTCTCTCTCTGGGAAATTCAGTTCTTGGGATACTACCTATGCCATGCATGATGCGGAAAAATGATTTCTTTTCATGTTTCATGTTGCTCTAAAAAAAATTTTGTTTTCATTTTTCTTTTCCAAAACAATTTCTTTTTCCTTGAAAAGCAATTTCTTTTCATGTTTCACCCTTGCAAGTATTCGTTTTGGCCCTTTGGGAGCATGCTGCACTGTCCAACTGTACCACCAAAAGGGTACAATTTGAAAAAAATAAAAAATTAATTTACTTTGTACATTATTTTGAGTTTTTATAAAAGGGGTCTTGAAGAACTTATTTATGATATGACGGAGAAACAAAATATTTATGAAAAAGGGGAACTTCTTTAAAAAGTGCACTGTTTAAAAAACCGAAAGAATCAATTGACTTTGCGTATTATTTGGAGTTTTGTTTTTATAAAAAAAATTGTCTTCAAGAACTTATTTATGATATGAGGGAGAAACAAAAATATTTATGAAAAAAGAAAAAAATTTAAAAAGGGCATATTTTTTAAAAAAACTGAAAGAATCAATTTACTTTGATTATTATTTTGAGTTTTTTTATAAAAAAAGTGTCTTGAAGAACTTATTTATGATATGAGGGGAGAGAGATACAAAAATATATATGAAGAACAGGGATTTTTTTAAAAGGGCACAATTTGAAAAAAAATATGAAAGAATCAATTTAATTTCATATTATTTTGAGTTTTTTTATAAAAAAAGAGTCTGTATGAACTCATTTATTATATGAGGGGAGAAACAAATATATTTATGAAAGGGGCGAATTTTTTTAAAAAAAAGTAGTACAATTTGAAGAAAAGAAGAAGAAAAAGGATCAATTTACTATGCATTTTATTTTGAATTTTTTTATAAAAAAGGGTCTTGAAGCACTTATTTATGGTACGAGGGAGGAACAAAAATATTTATGAAAAAAGTGAAAATATTTTAATATTACCTGTTTATATTTATCCATTAAAAAAATTAAGGGCAACACCTATATCAAGGGGGTAGTCAGAAATTAATTGGATCCCGCAGAAAAAATAGCAGTAAAGTCTTATAGCTTATTATTTTACTTTAAACAAACTTTTTTTTCATAAATATTTAGTTACATGTAAACTAGTTGCTTAATTTGAAAGGTGTGTTTTGATAATTTGTTTATTTAATTTGTCATCTATCACGTTTGAAGTTGACAACAATGGCTATTGAAATTGAACAAATCAATAGATTTGATTGTACAAAAGATAACATTCATTATGTAAACAACAATTGTTGGTGGAGAAAATTTCCTTCTCATGTTGAACATTACAACTTGGGCAGAAGGTGCCCAGACTGCCAATTAGTCTGTCTCATCACATCATCTTATCAAGAAGTGACCAAGAAGTAAGATCCACCTATATTTTTTATATATAATTAACTTGTTCAGCGTCGTGACCGTATTTTAAATGCGAACTGTCCGCAAGGGCGGCGGCATTCACGGACATTAAAAAGTCCGCGGACATTTGCAGCACTTACGGACACTTATCGGCAAGTGTACGCCAAGACCAAGACCAAACTAGTATCTTCTTCACATCCTCACTACTGCCGTCCACGCCGTCGCCCGCATCACCGAACTGCTCCGACTCGGCGAAGTCCTTTTGCTCACCCTCCAACCGATGAAGCAGATTTATTCGGAAAAACAGCCACGACAGGGGCGGCGACGGGGCTCCTCTTGTGGGCCGCTGGGGGAATACCGCGTCGGGCTCGAACCGGCCTGGCCGACGCAGTTCATCATGCTCCGGCGGTCAGCCCGGCGCTGGCGCAGCACCATGTGGAGCAGCAATCTCTTTAGCGGGGCCATGACCTTGAACGGTGTCAGTGCCTATACCATGTACTTGTTGGGAAATAGACGCTTCAGCGGAAACAACCCAGAAAATATTTCCCCTCAAGATGAAATGAAAACAAATATAAAATGGATAGGAGACACCAAGAAAAAAATGGATGGAAACTTTTCTCCCAATTTAGAGAAAAGAAAACCAACCTACTCTATCAACTTTGATTAAGAAAACTCTTACAATCAAGTATCGAAGAAAAAAACTCTCCTAACCCAAATCAGACCAATAACAAGATCTGAAAATACAATTCTTGAGAATACAATATATGAGAAATTGAGAAAACTAACATACACCTCAAAAGAAAATTGGATCAAACTCACACCCTGGATGACGACCCCTACTTCAACTTGAGATGATGTAAACTTCTCCAAACTCTCCCTATATGAACCAAATGTGCTCAAAAGCTCTCAAGAGGATGTTTTTTCTAACATCAGAATTCTCCTTTATATAGAAGATTATGAGTAGAATTCTAAAGGCCAACTCATTACACTTCTATCGCAAAGGACGAAATCACACATCGGAATACCAAATGCCAACCATTAGTGCGATAACCAAAAAACCAAAAACTGGTAATTGAGTTTTTCAATGTGAATGGGTGAGGGAAACTCAACAAATCCTCCCCTTCACGAATCCATGAGCTAACTAGACATAAGTGGTAGCAAAATTCTCCATACCAGCTCCACTTCGACAAAATAAATGTTTGTCCTTTGTCACAATCTTGGTTAACATATCAGAGATGTTCTTGTCAGTGTGCACCTTGTTCAACTCTAACAACTTTCTCTCCAACACATCTCTGATCCAATAATATCGAACATCTATGTGTTTACTCTTTGAATGAAAACTAGAGTTCTTACTCAAATGTATAGCACTTTGACTATCACAAAGTACCTCATACTTATCTTGAAGTATCCCAATTTCATTCAAAAATCTTTTCAACCATAGAACTTCTTTGCAAGCTTCTGTAACTGCAATGAATTCAGCTTCAGTTGTGGATAGAGCAACACACTTTTGCAATTTGGATTGCCAAGAAACAGCGCCACCTGCAAAAGTAACAACAACCCCAGAAGTAGATCTCCTCGAGTCAAGATCACCAGCCATATCTGCATCAGTATAACATGATAAGATAGGCTTACCTCCCCCAAAGCATAAACTTAGCTTGGAAGTACCTCTCAAATATCTCAATATCCACTTAACTGCTTGCCAATGTTCTTTACCAGGATTAGACAAATGTCTACTTACTGCCCCGACAGCATACGCTATGTCTGGTCTGGTACAAACCATAGCATACATAAGGCTCCCTACAGCAGATGCATAAGGGACATTCTTCATTTCATTTACTTCTGCTTCACTTAGCTCACCCTTCTTTAACTTGAATTGAGCTCCTAGTGGAATAGAAACCGGCTTGGCTTCCTTCATGCTGAATCGCTCAAGAATTTTCTCAATGTATTTTTCTTGAGATAACCAAATTTTCTTAGCTTTTCTATCTCGCCGGATAGATATGCCAAGAATTTGCTTAGCAGGACCCAAATCCGTCATAGCAAAGGATTTGCCTAATTTTTCCTTCAAATCTGCAATATTTGATTTGTCCTGTCCAATAATCAACATATCATCAACATAAAGAAGCAAAATGATAAAGTCATTTTTCCCAAATTTCTTGATAAAAACACAATTGTCAGAAACAGTTTTGTTGTAGCCTTGACTATCCATAAAAGAGTCAAACTTCTTATACCACTGTCTAGGAGCTTGCTTCAGGCCATACAAGCTCTTCTTCAATCTACACACCATCTGTTTCTTTTCCTTATCTATAAAACCCTCAGGTTGTTCCATATATATTGTTTCATCAAGATCACCATGGAGAAATGCAGTCTTCACATCTAACTGTTCAACCTCTAAATCCATACTTGCAGCTAAACCTAGCACACAACGGATTGAAGACATTTTTACAACAGGTGAGAAAATTTCGTCAAAGTCAATACCTTTCTTTTGCCCGAAACCTTTCACCACAAGTCTTGCCTTGTACCTTGGTTGTGAGTTACCTTCTTCATACTTAAGCCGATAAACCCACTTGTTCTTCAAGACCTTTCTCCCCTTAGGAAGATTCACAAGCTCATACGTCTTGTTCTCATGCAATGACTTTAATTCATCTCGCATGGCACTTACCCATTTGTCTTTCTCTTTGTGACTAAGAGCTTCACTGAAGTCTTCAGGCTCACCACTTTCTGTGAGAGTCACATAAGTAGACTTTGGATACTTTGTGGATGGCTTAACAATTCTACCAGATTTTGTTCTAGTAGCATCAGCCTCCCCTTGATCAACAGCCTGATCATCATCATGTACCTGTTCATCAACAACATCAGGAACTATATCATTAGAAATGTCATTATCCTCACCTTCACCGTCACGAGGCAAAAATATAGGAATGTCATCTCTGACTTCTTCATCAATCTGTTCAGCTACATCTTGAACAATATCCTCTACAACCGTTGGAGGAGCAGATGAAGTCTTAACCTTCACAACATAATCCTGAGTATCACTTTGGGTAGTTGTTTCATTCCCAAAGTCCTCTAGAAACTGATTCTCTCGAAACACCACATCCCGGCTTCGAACAATCTTCTTCTCCTTAGGATCCCAAAGTCTGAAACCAAACTCTTTATCCCCATAACCCAGAAATATGCATTCAAACGTCTTAGCATCAAGCTTAGACCTTAGTTCCTTTGGCATATGTACAAAGGCTTTACAACCAAACACCCTTAAATGAGTGTATTTTACCTCCCTACCAGTCCAAACTTTTTCTGGAACATCTCCATTTAAAGCAAGTGTAGGAGACCTGTTAATTAAATAACAAGCAGTACAAATAGCTTCAGCCCAAAATTCTTTAGGTAATTTTGCTGTAGAAAGCATACACCTAACCCTTTCTTGAATTGTTCTGTTCATTCTCTCAGCCACTCCATTCAATTGTGGAGTATAGGGAACAATCTTCTCATGCCGAATGCCATGTTTGTCACAATAAACCTGAAACTCATTAGAACAATACTCACCTCCATTATCACTTCTCAAACATTTCAAAGTTTTCCCTGTTTCTCTCTCTACAAGAACATGAAATGATTTGAAAGTATTAAACACATCACTTTTATTCTTCAAACAGTAACACCATACCTTCCTTGAAGCATCATCAATAAAAGTGACAAAATAAGAGGCTCCACCAAAAGACTTTATCTCCATTGGACCACATACATCAGAATGTACAAGTTCAAGTATTTGTGTCTTCCTTTTGCTAGTAGATACAAAAGAAGCCCTACGTTGTTTTCCAGCCAAACAATGATCACAAGAGCTTAGTGTTGTCTGATCAAGTTGTGGAAGATAGTTCTTCTTTTTCAAAAATTCTAGCCCCTTTTCACTCATGTGTCCCAACCTTCTATGCCACAAATCAGCTGTGAGAGTAGTAGAGGTAACATTAACCTCCCCGTGAACCAGACTAGATGTAGTCCTATAAAGACCACCATACTTCTTCCCTTTAGCAACCACTAGAGAACCTTTCACCAATTTCCATAAGCCACATGAAAATTGTGAAACATAGCCCTCATCATCTAGCACACCTGTTGACATCAAATTCAATCTTAAATCAGGAATATGACGTACATTTTTCAAAACAAGTTTGCAACCAGAATTGGTCACAATATGCACATCACCATGACCAACAATTTTAGAAGTCCCATTGTTGCCCATCTTCACCACACCTAGATCAGTTGTCACATAGGTGTTGAAGAAATCTTTACATGGGGTAGCATGAAACGATGCGCCAGAATCAATCACCCAACTAATATCATCATTAGTTGTCAAACAATCATTTCCTTCATCAAGTATGATTAGTATATCTTCTGTTGCAACATTGGCAGTCTTATCATCTTCACTCTTATTGTCAATCACCTTACCATTTCTTAGATCTTTCTTGTATTTGTAACAGTACTGCTTCTTATGGCCGGCTTTATCACAATAAAAACACTTGAAGGTCTTGTTTCTGGATTTAGACCTTCCTCTACTCTTATCTCTTCCACTTGGATTCCTACTTTTTGATCTTCCTCGAGGACTAAATTCAGAAACCAAAGATTGGGATGAATTAGAGAAGGTTACCTGTTGTGTTTTCCTTCTCACTTCTTCACTCAAAAGGCAACTTGAAACCATATCAAAAGTCAGCTGCTTGTCAACATTATTCAAAGAAATAACTAAAGGTTCCCAAGACTCTGGTAAAGTATTCAATAATAGACAAGCTTGCCAAGCATCATCAAGAGGCATATTCAAACTAGATAATTGAGTTAATATACCTTGCATCTCATTGATGAAGTCGCTGACTTCTGCCCCATCCTTATACCGAAGATTCATCAATCTTCTGACCAGCAAATTTCGGTTTCCAGGAGTGTCTCTCTCATACATATACAAGAGCTTATCCCAAAGCTCCTTAGCTGTCTTTGTTCCCGACACATGGTTATATACGTTCTGTTCTAACCATTGTCTGATCAAAGCCATGCATTTTCTGTCCATCTTGATCCATTCAGCGGTGACCCTCGACTCAACCTTAGCAGTAGGTAGAGGAGGAATCAAAGTAGCATTCCCTTCATCAGTCACCGGTGGACTGGAACTTGACGAAGCTGTCCCTTCATCAGTCACAACCGGAGTAGCACTCAACGGTGGACTGGTCGACTTAGGAGGACCAAGAATTGGATCATATAAATCCTTAGTGAATAAATAATCAATCATACGACCCTTCCAGTAATGCCAATTTGACTTACCTTTAAGGGCGACCATCTTAACATGTTTCTCATCATTCATCTTGACACAAAAGGTTACTACCCAAACCAAGACAAACAAACGAACCAAAGATAACCAAGCTCTGATGCCGCTTGTTGGGAAATAGACGCTTCAGCGGAAACAACCCAGAAAATATTTCCCCTCAAGATGAAATGAAAACAAATATAAAATGGATAGGAGACACCAAGAAAAAAATGGATGGAAACTTTTCTCCCAATTTAGAGAAAAGAAAACCAACCTACTCTATCAACTTTGATTAAGAAAACTCTTACAATCAAGTATCGAAGAAAAAAAACTCTCCTAACCCAAATCAGACCAATAACAAGATCTGAAAATACAATTCTTGAGAATACAATATATGAGAAATTGAGAAAACTAACATACACCTCAAAAGAAAATTGGATCAAACTCACACCCTGGATGACGACCCCTACTTCAACTTGAGATGATGTAAACTTCTCCAAACTCTCCCTATATGAGCCAAATGTGCTCAAAAGCTCTCAAGAGGATGTTTTTTCTAACATCAGAATTCTCCTTTATATAGAAGATTATGAGTAGAATTCTAAAGGCCAACTCATTACACTTCTATCGCAAAGGACGAAATCACACATCGGAATACCAAATGCCAACCATTAGTGCGATAACCAAAAAACCAAAAACTGGTAATTGAGTTTTTCAATGTGAATGGGTGAGGGAAACTCAACAGTACTTCACCGTGGTAACGATGGGCGCTCCGTCTCCGACCATTCTGTAGCATGGCGGTTCCAGCTCAACCGGTCGGGGATCTTAGAGCAGCATTCATGGCTGCCGGAGTCCGGCAAGTGGGACTTGGTGTGGAACAGGCCGAGGATATGCTCACTGTGGTCCTAATTAGTGGTGTCTGCAACGGGGACAGGTCGCCGTAGTGCAGGTACCAGCCGAAGGTGGAGGTGGAGTGGGAGAGGTATAACTGGTCGGCCGGCTGTGAGCGCCAGGGCGGTGTTTGGGTGTGGCGGAGGGGATAGATTTCTGAGGTTGGGGCTGATCAAGTTGTCGGACCTCTCCCCATCTCCATGGATGGTTTGGGTGGGGAAGAGTGGAGATCGGTGCGTGAGTGAGGAATTGCTCTTCATGTTGCGCATTTTCTTATGCTAATCTGAGTGGTTGTGTCCGTGTCCGCCATGTCCGAAAATAATTGTTATGGACTGACACAGCATATCCGTAGAATATATACGGGCACGGTCACGACAGACAGGACAGTAGGTGTGCGCCCGTGGCACCCCAGCCTGCCCATATCACAATTGAAGAGAATTTATAATTCAATTAAAGGGTGGATTGTAAGGTATTTACGATTCAATGATAGATTGTTCATTATTTACAAGCTAAGGGTATCTTTTATTAAATAGTCCCTAATACGCGTGTACACGCGGGTTTTTCTCATCGAAGTGGGAAAACGAGTCGGGAGGAAGGAGGCTTACAATTTGGGGGTTTTCACTTCGAAGTGAGCCAACCTAACTTAATTTTAATTTTTGGCTCACTTTCCATTAACTCTCCACACAAACTAGTAAGTAAAATTTGAGTTACAGTTGAGTTCAAGTAATAATGTTTAAATTTGAGACAAGTTCAAGCATCACGTGTTGAAAACTCAATCGAACTCGGATTGAGTCCAAACAAGCTTTGGGCATAATCGAGTCGTGCTTAAATTTATGTTAAATTCAGCTTGTTTGCTCAATTAGCATCCTTATCACAATAAATACTAAATTTTACTATTAAATTATAAATTTCTCTACAATGAATACTAAATTTGACCCATTTACAATAATGTGACAAATCCCTTAGCATACAACTCAACACAGAAAGTTCAAGCTCTATCTGGAAACTTTTGAACATTTTTAGCTCATTGACCAATTCATGTAGTAGTTGGTGAATACACATGAGACGAGGAAGAAAAGGAATCAATCATTTTAGTAGATGATTGATTGGGTCTCATATAATGAAAGGCAATGGTGGAAGACAACCATATCATAATCATTTCCCCGTTCATATTTCAGTTCTAGACCTCACTAAAAGAATTAATAGGGATGTTGATTGAGTGAGTGAACGTCGAAATCATTTGTCGTGCTCAAATGTCACTTGTTTGTTTCCAGATTGAATTGAGTTAAATTGGATTCAAGTTGGGTTGAATTTGATTTGTAACAAATTCAAGTCATTTTGTTTGTTGTTTATTTATGATATTTTAGTATAAATTTTAAAAATTAGATGAGTTCCACGTATAAAAAACATTTTTATTACAATCTAAGGTCGTGATTATATTTTAATTTTTGTTATTTTTACAATTTTTAGTAATAAAAGAATATATATAAACAACCAAAACATTATATTGCAAATAAAATATTCGAGTCGCCAAACAAAGCTCCACAACTCATGCTTTCTTCCTTTTCAGCTTGTAAAACAAACATAAAGCAAAATCGCATCCCATCAAGCTTTTCACATCCTAAACAATTACAAGATCTCTACCTCTAAAGGAGTAGATCATATAAGATCTATTGGTCGGATATGAGATAAGAGGTTTCCAAAGTCCTAATGAAAGCGGTTTATATGTCTGTGTTAAATTAGTCTTATATTTAATACTAATTAAAAAATAAAATTTATTTTATTAATAAATATATTTTATAAAATTTAATTTGAATTAATCATTTTAAAAAAATAATTTAAGTTGGGCAATCACACTTGGTATAAGAGTCGACTTATACTGTACCGGATGGTGAGATAGCTAGCCTCAGGCAAAATATAAAAATTTTAAAAACAAATTTTTTTACCGTAGGTGGATTAATATAAACCTAAACTTGTTCCACGTTAAACACGTAACGAGGATAATTAATCCCAGAAACAAAACCACCTCTATACTTTTGAATCACTTTTTTTCTCAAAGCACATTAGGATTATTAGGATAGAAAATAAGGAAACAAAAAATTATATATAAACACTAAAAAGAATAGAAGCATTTAATGCTAAATTCCCACATATGATTGTGTATCTAAAATAAAAAATGGCCCACTTACTCCACTTCCTGAAAGTTGAAGAATTCAATTACTAAATGCTGTATTGAAACCATGATTTACAGTAGGAAATTTTTATCCACGCCCCATGTTTTTACGCCCAAAGTCTGTCCTATTTTGATTGGTCCATGGGTATCGACTTGCATTCACTAATCATCTTAACAAACAGAAAAAAATTAATTTTATTTTTAAGGAGATACGTACTCGACTGTAAGTTTGTTTTTTTGTATTTCACCAACTGAATTTCATAAACTTGAGGTCAATTGGGTATTGGGTTAATGAAGTATACGACTGTAAGTTTATTTTTCATATTTGGGTTGAGAAAATACTCAACTATGAGTGTGTTTTTCGTAATGTGGCAATCGAGTTTTGCAATGTGAGGTCAATTGGGTACTTACGTTAGTGAAGGACTTAACAGTAAGTATGTTTATCATATATGAGTGAACAAAATACTCACTGAAATTTTGTTTTTCCTATTCCATCAACAAGGTTTCACGCTTTGAGTGAACAAAGTACTCGGTGAAATTATGTTTGTCGTATTCCATCAACAAGGTTTCAGTGCATAAGGTCCACAAGTACTTGGGTTAGTGAAGTACCCGACTGGAAGTATGTTTTTTCTATTTCTCCAATCAGGTTTTATAGTATGAGGTTCATCAGATACTTGAAACTCTAAGTACGTTTTTTGTATTTCACCAATCGGGTTTCGTACTGCAAGGTCAACCTGGATAATGCAGTGGTATTGTAAATGTGTTTTCTGTCAATTGAGTTTCGCATTGTGAGGTTAACGGGGTTTCTTTCTTGTAGCAGAGTGAACTTTTTCTTTGTGTTAAGATGGTTAATAGAATCTAAATAGACTGCAAGTTATCACACAGTGCTTGCTCTCCCTTGGCGAGTGTAGTACTTATGCCACTCATGCTACAAGTCGACCTAAAATTTTAGAGTTTGCTCAATAAAGTTATTCAAAAAAAATCTTTATACTTACTAGTTCAAAAGATTGCAAAGAACTTGATATAAAGAAAAGGAAAGAAAAATCCCTGTGTAGGCGACAAGAACATTGTAAGATTAACAGCGAAGTCAAACAAAACATCGCGTTCTGAAAGAGTTATAGAATGTAATATTTTATCAAGAAAGACAGTTTCTTAATGAGGGCTTATAATCGGGTAGGACAGGGTTCAAAAGTATAAGCCTTTCCTGGATAATAAATTTTTTTTAATGTTTCTTGGTAGTCAAAGTACTCTTGTCGTATTTAAAATATAACAAACTTTGGGCTCCAAAATAAAAGACGGGACTAAAAATCTTTCCTTACCGTAGTAGTATAAGTCCGTCAGAATTTACTGCCAATTTCCGAAAAAAAAAGAAAATTTACGGCCAAGAAGTTTATTCGAAACTGTCGTCTGATAATCTCCTTCAGAATCCTTTAAACCATGGTTATATGAATCAGAATCAGAATCGGAATCAGAATCAGTTTTCCAGGGAGTCGAAATCGGTCTGAATCGGCTAGGAATCGGTTCAATTGAATCGGTCCAAATTAGTTTAATCGGTCATATATAATAATTTGACAATTCATAATATAAATATATTAAGATTAGGTATTGATGTTATTTTGATATTATTCTGTGTATTATAGTTTATGATATTTTTAAATATTTTTAAAGATTTTTTAAAATTATTTAGAATTAATTATTATTTTTAACTCGAGTTAGACTCGAGTCAACTTTTAATTACGAGAATGCCACCCTCCGCTTTTTACCCCCTGCCGCCGCCGGCGACCTGGTCAGCGGCGAGTCTCGCGGCGGCGATGTCGGAAGATGTCGGCAGCCGGGTCGGACGAATAGTCGGCGACAATTTGTGCGTCACAGCCCGATTCAATCCGGCCACACGTTGGCGACGACGTTGTGAGGTTGGCGGCAAAGTCGGCAGCCCGATCGGCGGCGAGCCCGGAGTCGGGGACGCACGATGGAGGGCGGAAACGGGGTGGCGGCGGGCAGACGAGCGGCGGCGGTGTGGGAGGAGCGGGTTTGATTTTAGGTTTTTAAAATCCAAATTACCATTTTACCATGCTTAAATAATTTAATAAAAATCATACCTAGGGTATTTTAGTAATTTCTTAAAAAATCGATTCCGATTTAAATCGGCCGTTCTGATTTCAAATTAAATCGGTCGGAATCAGCCGAACTCGGACGATTCGGTGACCGATTCGGGGCCGACCGATTCGGCCCCAAAATTAGATCAGTGTGATGCCGATCCGGCCAATGGCCGATTCGTGCATCTGAGCTTTAAACCTCTCCCTGGAGGGGCATATCCAACCTATGCAAGTGTCCATAGGCCATAACACAATTGTCGCGCATGTTGGTGCACACAAACCACGAAACGGTGGAACCACCTCAAGAAGAGAACCCCATGCATTTTAGCTTTAGAAATTTAGCAGCACAGTACACCGAGTGGGCAGCACTATCAAGAAAAGGCTTCGACAGCAACCACGCTAGCTCAATCATCTCCAATGGGGAGCAGCTCCTCCACCTGCCAGCAACACTACTGGGACCTCTCCATGCCCCCATCCTCATTTCCCATTGAGCTGATCAAAAGCTAGCTTTGCCAAGGAGCTGGATCAAAGCTATAAACCCACACCCTTGAAGGGTCAAAAACAATGATTTTCTTTCTCTGTTAGGCAGGTCAGAGAAGAATGAGCAGTGAGACGATGGAAAAGAGGAGAAGTAAATGATGAGGGAAGGAGGGGAGGTGTGAATGACTGTGAGAGCAGAAAAAAGGTGTGAGCTACAGAGGAACAAAAGACACACAAAGAAGGAAGATGGTAAACAAAGGTAAGCTCTTTTTATGGGTAGGAGGAGCAGCAGTAAGCAGCATGGAGTAGCAGTAGACTAGTACCAACCCAACACGCCACCCTCCACGCCCACGAAGAAAGACTCCTTTTTGGAGTGACTGCAGTTGCAGGCTCGCCTTTGCCATTATCAGAACTTGCAGAGAGCTAGTGAAAGTGAAAGAGAGAGAGAGGAAGAACAGTAAAAAAACGAAGAAGAAGAAGAAACGGAATCCTTTTAGTTTTGTTCATCTTCTTCTAGCTTGGTTGCTACTTGGACTGGTGGGCAATGGGAGGCCGCTGCTCCAAGTACAGCGTCTGCTGGTGGCCGACCCACTTCAAAGCCTCCGTCTTGGAGTCCACTGACATGGGTACGCTCTCATTCTTCTTCTTCTTCTTACTTGAGCTCTCTATCCCTCCCTGTTGTTATGATGCTGTTTTCAGGTGCAGAGAATGGTGGGAAGGAGGAGGAGACGGTGCCTAGCTTTTGCGAGTTCAATCTGGAGCAGCTCCGGGTGGCCACTGCGTCGTTCTCGGCGGAGAACATCGTGTCGGAACACGGGGAGAAGGCGCCCAACGTGGTTTACAAGGGAGTGCTGCTTGAGAGCGGCCGGAGAATCGCCGTCAAGAGGTTCAACCGATCGGCATGGCCGGATCCTCGCCAGTTCCTCGTCCGTCTCCTTTTCCTGTATACATCGTTTTTTTCATTCTTTGTTCTTTCTTATTTGTTTTTTGCAATCTTCTATATATATAGGAGGATGCAAGATCGGTTGGGTCTCTTCGGAATGAGAAGCTGGCTAATTTGATCGGCTGCTGCTGTGAAGGTGATGAGAGGTTGCTCGTTGCCGAGTTCATGCCCAACGAAACTCTAGCCAAGCATCTCTTCCACTGTAAGTTCATATCAATCTGTTTGTGAAAGTCTGGTTGGTGTTGTTCCTTCATCTCAGTTGATGAAGCACATGGTTTTGATTTTAGCTATAGCTGCATTCTAATAGCGATTCTTGTGGAATTTGTGTTCTTATGAAACTCTAGCTAGCTAAGCATCTTTTCCGCTGTTACAAAGCTAAAATAGATTCATGTTGCAAGTTAATCAATCTGTTTGTAATGATTCTTATAGAAGTTGTGTTCTTTGATCTCTGGGCTTATTGGGTTTTCAATGCAGGGGAAAAGCAGCCGATGAAGTGGGCAATGAGATTGAGAGTGGCCTTATATTTAGCGCAAGCTTTGGATTACTGTTGTAGTAAAGGTCGAGCTCTGTATCATGATCTTAATGCTTATAGGGTACTCTTTGATCAGGTTAGATGGTTGCACCTTTTTGGTGTCTCTTTTGTGTGTTATCTCGTCTTGTATTTTTTTTTAGTTATAATGTGGATGATTGTGCAAGGTAGGATGGTAATCCTAGATTGTCATGTTTTGGGCTCATGAAGAACAGCAGAGATGGAAAAAGTTATAGTACCAACTTGGCTTTCACTCCCCCTGAGTACTTGAGGACTGGTAAATGCCAATGTTTATTCTGTTTTGTAACATTTGTTTGAACATTATATCTGTTTATTTGATAGTGGTATCTCTGAAATATAATTTGTTTCTAATGAGTGCTTGTTGGCAGGGAGGGTGATGCCTGAAAGTGTAGTTTATAGCTTTGGCACTCTGTTGTTAGATCTTCTTAGCGGCAAGCATATTCCTCCAAGCCATGTATGTTTCTGTTTTAACTTATTCTACTTCTATAACAGAAACACATAAATGTTCTGCTAAATTTTCCATGATCAAACCAGCTACTTTACCTTGCAATATTCAGACAAGAAACTGAATCCTATTGGTCATGCTTTTGTTTTATCAGTAAAATTCACCTTGTTTTCTGTAGCCTAATGATGTTTCCTAGTGACGAGATTCATAATCCTAGTGATTTAGTTAGTTATTTCTACTACATGCAATAGAAAACTAATTATAACTTCCAATAACTCCCTCAAAATCACTAGGATTATCAATCTCATCATTAGGAATCATCACTAGCCTTTCTGTATCGAGCACTGTTTACCTTTCTGAACTTGTACCTTTTACATTTTCATTTAAACAAGCAACCTTTCTGTTAAAATTTGCTCATTAGGTGCCCCTTGAGCTGCTCTGATCAGTGATCATGTATTTTGTTGTTCAGGCGCTTGATCTGATACGCGGAAAGAATTTTTTGATGCTAATGGATTCTTGTTTGGAAGGGCATTTCTCCAACGATGATGGAACTGAATTAGTGCGGTTAGCATCTCATTGTTTGCAGTATGAGCCACGAGAGAGGCCAAACGCAAAATCACTACTCACTGCCCTCACTGCTCTTCAGAAAGAAACTGATGTATTCACTTGCCACCTTAAAAACTGTAAGTTATTGATTTTTTTTCTCTTTAGAATCTGTTTAATCATGGTTTGCAGGTAGCATCATACGAACTATTGGGCATTCCTCATGGAGCTACTGCTGCTGATGAGCAATTGCCGTTAACACCAATGGGGGACGCATGTTCCAGGTTGGATCTCACAGCCATACATGAAATGCTCGAAATGATTGGGTACAAGGATGATGGCGTGGCCAATGAGGTTTGAACCATGCCATTTGTTCTTTTGATGCTGTGGTGCATGCTTAAACAGTTACGTGCATATTTTGTTTCGGGATGTTTTATGTGAATGAATAGGTCCCTATAAACTATTTGTTTGTGACATCAAAATTTATGTCACTCAAGCTTAGAAAACCATGGATTAAGAACTACTACTGCTACTACCTGTGATCAAGAACAAATACATTAATATGCTAATTCCTATCATCTAGATTCTATGTTGAACAGTATTCTTGTACATGTTGGTGATTGTGAAAGGTGACCAACATTTGTTGCAATCTGTGGTGAATGAATTGTCAGCTCATGTTTGAGTTGGTTAGTGCATTTTGTGAAGCTTAATGTGGTGCAGCTAAGACTTGTGAATTTGGATATCTTATATGTTGCAGCTATCATTCCAAATGTGGACTAACGAAATGCAGGAGAGTCTGAATTCGAAGAAACATGGAGATACAGCATTTCGAGCAAAAGATTTTGGAGCTGTGATCGATTGTTACACACAGGTAATGTGAAACAAATTTTTGAAGTCTTCAGAATGATTCAAGGGTGGCCGTTATTCATTCACCATTGTTTCATTGTACAGTTCATCGAGGGCGGAACCATGGTGTCGCCCACAGTCTTTGCTCGTCGTTGCTTGTGTTATTTGATGAATGACATGCCTCGAGAAGCTTTAGGCGACGCAATGCAGGCGCAGGTTATATCTCCGGATTGGCCGACGGCTTTCTACCTCCAAGCAGCAGCCCTTTTGAGCCTTGGAATGGAGAATGATGCCAGAGAGATCCTTAAAGACGGAACGACTTTGGAGGCGAAAAAGAAGGCTAAACCCTAAATTGTATAGTGGTCAACTTTTTGATACAAGGTTTTCTTATCTCTGGTTTTCCTCCTATGTTGATAGTTTCTCTCAATTTCTTCGATTTGATTTTATCTGCAGAATATTTATTTCTATTTTTATTGATATGATATGTTACTCAATGCTGCAATTAAAGAGGTTATCTGCTTACAATTCAGAATTATCTTTTGACAGAAATCATTGCCTAATTTTATCTCTTCAACAATTGGCATTGCTATTACAAAATACTTTTTTGGCAACTTGTAAAACCAAAGGATTCATACCAATATCATATGCTCTTACTAGAATTTTCTTCTAACTATACCGTGCTCATGCAATTGCAAGTCCCGATGGCTGATCGGAGCAGAAAAAGGGTAAGCAGCGGAAAATTACCAGCTATCAAAACATTGCCATTTTTCAGGGAATTGATAGAAAAAGTAGAAGGCATGGACATCTATTATCAATGGGAATACATGCTTCATAAAACTTACACCAATTATCGTCGAGATATATCACCCAATGACTCCAAACGGGTGGTTCCAATACCATGCTGGTAAACCTGCTCTATTTGTACTTGCAAAAATGATTTTTCTAATAAAACCAACTTCTAGTAAATCAAACTTCAGAGAAAGTCTGCAACATTAAGGGCAAAAGGCGCCGACAATTTTCTTGTGAAATCAAACATTTAACAAACAAGTTTAAGACTTAAAAATGAAAATGTGAATTTGGACGGTCATTTCTTCATTACTGCAACACCAAACGACTGCTTTAAAAGGTGAAAATCCATTAATGACCCTACCTCAGTAAAACCAAAAACAGAAAACTGAGCCGGCAATTGCTTGTTTGCTACCAAAATATTTCATATTTTTGAACTTCAAAACCAATGGTTTAGTACAAAAATACACCTTCACATTGGTCGATTTGCACCAAGGAGCTGACCCACTAGATTTGTGACCTGTAAAGCACGTGTTCTTAAAATGAAAAGAAAAAGATAGCCTCTTTACAATTATATGAGATTGCTAGCGCACAGCCTAATTGCTCTTAAACTCACCTGAAAGTATTTTGAGACACAGCGATCAATACAGCTATTTTCGCCCATGTTTAACTCCGATTCCTTGTACCTGAATGGAAACAAACATGGAAAACCTTAAAAAGGACAAAGTTAAACATGGAAAACAGGAAACCGAGGTGCATGCTAACAGACTGCAATTATTAACTATCAAATGTAACATGGAGGATCAAAGAAGGCTCAATCAATTAATTAGCTAATTGAATGGCGTACCTTTTCTCAATACATTTGTCAAAGCAAGTATGGGTTAATCTGCACAAGCAAGAGAAAGGTTCGCAAACATGTTAGAACTCTATAAAGAAATTTCGTCCACAAGTACAACTTGCAATAAGTTTTAGATGTTGATGGAGAATTGAGATATTATGAAGGATTTAGCTGTGCATGCTGTAAGGGCAATACTTGAAATATTATGATCTAGATTTGACCTGTTCAATTTGTTTTCGAAAGGAGTATAACAAACAAATTGCTCCTGAGTACTAATGACTGACAGGTGCCAGTGGTAAGTGCCTTAAAGTCTTCATGCATAAGGATTGAGGGTAATAGACTGAAGTCTCTTAGTTCACGCCAAGAAACATTTTAACTGGACTCTTTATCAAAAAACCTTACAAATCAACGAAGTGAGCTCTATCCATTTTAATTTTGCAAAATCAGGGCCTCTTGCAGACAATCAATTAGCCTTTTGCATAACTCTGACAAGTAGGCCAACCTTCACAGCTCCCCTACCCCCCAGATAAGTTTCTCACTGTTACCACCTTCACTTGGCCTGGGCTCCTCTAACCTGTCTTTCTCATGACAGCTCCATTGATCACTGCTTTGCCTTCCTGGAGTTGACAAAAGCACAAAAGGCAGTCAATCCACCATTCTTGTCACCTCGGGCCATGTTGCCAAGTCGGAGGATGGCAAGCCCTGGCTGTTTGTGGAAATGAAGATGGTTTGAATTTCATCCTGGAGATACACTCCTCATTGTCACTGTCATCCGCTATCCAAAAGACAGCAATGAGGTAGTCATCATTATTTTAGTTTGTTCTTCCTCAACAGATTCTTCACAAAGATCACCACTTTCACCTACAGTTACTTGGGGGGCTGCGTAAATTTAGTGAGATGAAGCTGTTTGATCCACATTAATCTCCTACATCCATGGGACCAATGAGAATAATGCAACTAGTTGCTCGACTTCATTACTAATTCAAGTGAAAGGTTTTGCTATTCAAACATAGAGTGCTGATAGCCAAATAGAAACATTTAATGTGGTTTTCAGCATTGGCACACTATTTTCATAGTTGCTCTTCCCAGATTTCAACGGCGCAAAAATATAATGCAGTAGAATATGTTTCTTCATACATTGTGCACTACCAAACAGGTAATTGCAATTTTAAAATATTGCAAGTTTTCCCAAATTAATAATAATGAAAAATAAGTTCATATTACAATAAAATATCAGGAAACAACCTTGTGATAAAGTTAGATCAAGAAATAATAAAACAGGGCCTAAGCCCTTTTTTACTGATCATAAAAACCGAAAAAATGGTGCAAAATAGACAGCCACTTACTTGTTGAACATTTCAACTTTATATTCCATTTCCGTCAAAGCCAGCCCTAACATCTGCAGAATCAACGTGCAGAACACAAGAAAATATACAAATAGGGAAAATCAATGAAAACATATTCCAGCCTCAAATCATGAAGACTAAAACCACATTGCATTTCGTTAACACACTTATAAAGTCACACACCAAAACCTCACTAACCCACTAAAAAATATGCAATTCACACATCCAAGTTTCAATGGGCTAACACAGACTAGAGATGTTAGATACAATTACCAACAATATTTGAACAAAATAAGGGAAGAAAAGCTACAACAACATATAAGAACCACCGAGCAAATCAATCAAACAGAACGATCTAACATGCAACTCTTCCGAAAAGACCAAGCACAGGAGCTGCCCAAAATAACCTAAATTTTAAACAAACAAATAAAATATATCCACAAAAGATTTTACAACATTTGGGGGGTGGTAACTCTAACTCACTAAGTGCTAACAACAACTTCGATCCAAAAATTAAAAACATAAAATTAGGACCTGCTCGGGCGTTGGTCCCGCTGCTTCATTGTTGCTGGCCATCCGCAATCCTCAACCTGATACATAAGAAATCAAGAACATTACAAACGCCACCCACCAAAAACCCTAATATGGAAGAACAAAACAACCGCAACATCAAAAACTATGCCCAAAACGAGAACGCGAAAGAAAGGAGAGGAGGAGAAGAAGGAATGGGCACCTCCACCGTCGAGGTAGGAGGCGGCGCCGTGGCAGATATTCCCCGAACCAGGTAGCTGGGTGGTGAAGACGCTGGTTTGGTTCGCTTTGCTTTGGCCGAGCCTAGGGTTTGGATTGGTCATTGTTTTCTTTCTTTATATATGCGCTTTTTCGCTATTTTTATTTTATCGATTATTTTCAATTAAAAGAGCTTTTTATCAAAACAAAAAAAAAGACAATTTTTGTATATTATCCGGTGGTGAGAAAATTATACCTAATTATTACAAAAAGGAGAAAAATTTTGATAACGACATAATGATATCTTATTTAATTATTAGTTAAAAAATTAAATTGGCTTAAATCAATTTAATTTTAAAATATTTTTTTAAAAATATAGCCTGCAGCTAAAAGATAGCCATAAGCAAACTTAAAGGCGGCTGGATCTAGCCACCCATAGCCTGGGGCAGCCAGATGTAGGCGCCCCCCTAAGTGGCCATCCTCAGCCATCGGGTGGCAAGATTTGAACGTATAATAACTTATAAAAATAGTATAATATTTAATACATCCTAGGGCAATATCTAATATATAAATAAAGATGTGCCTATGGATTTTTAATTTGATTAACCACTTTTAAATAAATGACTAGGTACATCAATTTGTACTATATGTCAGGTCATTATAAGTAGTATCAAAATTGGCTTAATATTGTATTGAACGGTGGGCTAGACCAAAAAAGAGGAAGTCCAAAAAATATTCGGCTCAAAAAATTTCTTGGAGAATGAAAGGTAAAATATAAGAAACCCATAAGCCTAACAAATGAATTTTGAGTAGGGATGTAAATAAGTCAAACCTGCTCGCAAGGATTTTACGTTCGGCTCGATTCGACTTGAACTCGTGCTCATTAATTTTGTGTTCGAAAAAATATTCAGCTCAAAATGGATAGCTTGTTGAACAACGAACAGAGCTTGAGAGTGTTTGGTTCAGCTTGGCTCGAAACTCGAGCTCGATGTGTTCAAACTCGAAAAAATACTCGGCTCGTCAATACTATTGAGGACATATTGAAATTATATAGTGTTGGAAAGAAAATTATGATCCTATATAAGTCGAGTACGAGCCAAGCACAAACATTCGCTCAACTCGAAAACATATCAAGCCGAACACGAGCTAAGCCCAAACACCATGAATTTTAGATGAACTCGTTTGACCCATAATACATCAAAGCTCATCAAGTACTCAAACAAGCTCAAACATGCTTGCCAAAAATTACGTCGAATTCAAAAATATCCCTGCTCGTCTCGGTTTGGCTCGTTTACACCCCTAATTTTGAGGGTGAAATTTTCTAATTAAAGGTGGGTGGAGTGTAATAACCCATAGTTACTCATCTAATACATCCTAAGATAAGATCTAATATATAAGTAATTATATATTTATAGATCTTCAACTTGATTAATCACTTTTAAAGAAAATGACTACTCTTTAATTTGCACTTTAGGTCAGGCGACCATTCCTAACCAGGGTATAGAGGCCTGGGGCGGCCACAGCCCTAGCCCAGGGGGCAAGGTGTGAGATCCCTTAATTTAGTCTCGCATCTAATATTTCTTAGGGTAAGATCTAGTTTATTAGTTGGAATGTGTATAATGATCTTTAAGTAAGTTAACTTGGCTCATCATATTGCACTTTAGGCCAAGTAGTCACAGTTGGCATCAGAGCCAATCTACGATCGTATTAGATGATGGACTGGACTAGAGATGCAGGTTAAGGTGTTGTACACAAACCAAATACAATGTGGGTTAGGTCGCTAGACATAGGCCAAATATAGATTTCTTAAGGTAAGTGGATTATGAGATCCTTTACTTTAGTGTCACATCAGTACCTCATGATGTAAAATCCAATTTATTAGTGGGGATATGTATAAAGATCTTCACAGTGGTTAACTTAAAATACCCTTATGATGTAATAAATACCCAGTTGTGATAGCCTAGTCAGCCATAATTTTTAGAAAAAAATTAAAATTTATTTTTTATTTAAGTGATGGTATTTTAGACATTTTATATTTTTTCTTTCTAGTAATCGTGCCTAATTTTTCCACCTCCTGGTAATATAAAAAATATTCTCCTTTTTATGATAAAAAATTCGGATTTTAATTATATAAAAGGAATTAGAGAACTTAATTTTATTGAATAAAGAGCAATGCATTACAAATACATGGCTATGACGAGAATGTAAAAGAGCAGTAGAGAGAGGAGAGGGGTAAACAAGTCGAAAATGAAAGAAAAAAGTGTGATGGCATCCATCAACCAATGGCCAAAATACGGACAATTTGTCGGCTATGGTTTTAAATGTGCTCTTCCAAACCCATAGGCCATTGGCTAGGTGGGTAGTGGGGATAGTTCAGTTCGGATATGGATATATCTATATCTTGTCCAACTTAAAAAATTCAAACCCAAATTTGATCCAATCTAAAGATTACATTCATTTTATTTACCACGTACTTATCTGATCTATATCTAATCAAATTGAATAAAATATTATAAATAACATGTATTTAAATATAAAATAGATAAAAATAATAAAAAGTATTATTTTAAATATTTTAAAATATAATTCAATAAAATATCATCTATTTTGGTAGGATATAAATCGGATCAAACTCGTATTCGAACAAAATATTTTCGGATATATTATTTATCCAAAATGTCTAAACCCGAATTTGATTCAAAACTATTTTGAATCAAATATAAACAGATTGGATATGGATTAGATTTATGGATGTCATATGTAACACCTCAAATTCGGTTCACGCTTGGAAACTGAATCGGATTATCACTGGTCCCAGTTAGGTCGGCTAACCCGAACCCAACCCATGTGGATCTACTCTCGGGGTCTTGAGATAGAAGATGTTAATCGCTATGCATGGATGAATGCACTAAAAATCTTAACATGCTACTACATAGATGATATGATAAGCAATTTACATACCAAAATAACTATGATAAAATCAATAAATTTTGTAAAATAAAATGGACAAAGTCTCCCCTTAAAAATGTAATTAGGAGCCACCCGGTCAAATCGATATGTATAAACATATATAAATAATTTATATCATGCATTTTCATTCAGACAAAATTCTAATCACTGTATAAATCATTCTGAAGCTGAGGTCTTGACCCATTTGTGCATTCTATTCACTTTCATATCAAATTATGGGCCTTATTTGTTGTATATATTCAATGTCAAAATATATTTATTAACATGTCATCGTTAGCAATCTTTCTATTGTAGCATACATCATATCACACCACATAATCATGTATTACATTTCATTAAATTATCCTCAAAATATTAAACATGCTATCATATGACAACTGTGTATGCAAGAGACGTCACTGCTCCTTCGTTTAAGCTGGCTCATCCTACTCATGATCATCACCTACATATTTTATAAAAACACATCAATAACGAGTGTTACTGGTCAAAAAATATAACTAATATCAAATTGGCTATGAGAACAAACCCTCATATGAAGAAAAATATTCATATACTTCTCGTGAACTCTCTGAAGGGCACCTACTGAGGAGCCATTGGGTAGCAGACCCAGTAGCATCCCGAACTGACTGCTCTGCTGCTGCTGATGCCTCTCTCGACATTTTCTCATTTCATTTTCTGGTCCCTTGGAACTACTAGTATATCCTAAGCCCTCTCCTTTCCTCTATAATCCTCCTGGCCTTGAGCACTCTTAGCAGTCGCCTTTAGTACCCTTTGAATCACAAGTCCGGACATGCACTGTACTAGATAGTACCTATAACCCTCCACATTTCTCTGGGTGGGAAGAACTCAAAATGGGAGTTGTCAAGATCCCTCAGGATTGGAACAGCCCGCTCACTAATCCAGAGCCCACTTTGACTGACACGTGCACCCACTCATGGTACGTGCGAGTCGTTTTCTCATCTCTCGTCTCACTAAAAACTCGATAAAACTATATATAGGTTTGGGAAGGGATTTATATAATAGGCCCGAAGGCAACTTGTGGTGGATCTTGTTTTCGAAAACATACTCGAGGGATCTCATCCTCGAGGGTTACTAATCTAGAAAACTGGTTGATTAAATGGCCCAGGTTAAGTGGGATTCGATAAAATGCCACTTAACTCGTCCTGCAAGTAATAAAACAATACATAATAGAATAGAGCGTAAAACAGGAAACGAGTCCTAAACAGACCTGGTAGAAGCTCCAAGCGTGTCCTCGCACCTAGGCGGCGAGCTTCTACTCCGTACCTACACAACAAGACTAAATACTAACGCCCAGTATAATGCATGAATGCTACACTCCTCATCAATCCATACAAGACAACATCTATTTACATGCATTTAAATTCAAACTCTAATTCACTATTATCATCCGTTAACATGCATTTAAATTTAAACCAACACCTATTTACAATCACACCATTTGCATCACAATAAAATCATAAAACAATTCATTATCAAATAAAATCAGATAAAATTCTATACCTAATCGTCAGTCACGCGGTGACGGCGACAAGGTTGTGGCCGGCTCGAGTGAGGATCATGGGGGAGAGGGAAGGGAGAAAAAGGAGAAGGGAGTTGGGTGAGGAGGATGGTGGCGGTTGGATGGTGATGGTGACAGAGGTTTGGAATAAATAGGTGTCGAGGGGGAGAGAACGAGTGGTCAGGGAAGAAGGTTAGGAGTCATCTCGTAAGGTGTCGGGGGAAGAAAATGAGTGGTCGGGAGAAAAACAAGTGGTCGTCTCGTAATTAAAACTTGACTCGACTCCAACTTGAGAAAAATAATACTAACTCGTAATAATTCTAAAAAAATCCTAGAAAATAGGAAAAATTCCCATAAAACATAATACACATCACAACATTACAATGACATGCTCTATAACTAATAACCCACCCAAATTGCCCGTAACGCATCCTAATGCGTTATTCAGCCTAAAAATAATTCTATGATCTAATTAAAATAAATAAAGAAAAATTATGGCGTACTCTCATATATTCTGATAACTCATTCTACTGCTGTCTTACTGACGTTATCATCATATACTTGGGCACACATGACTCTCATGGTTCATAACACAAGACCGGCCTTGGCTCGGTACGTGTGTTCTGAAATTGACCCGACTGAAAATAACGGTTGAATCGACCAGTTCAGACTATAAAACCCTAACTCGAGTCACGGGTTTTACAATGGATATCTGAACATATCCCTTGTGGGTATTGAAGACTTGATTTGTTTCCGTAATGCCTATGTCTTATGTTAATGTTGAAATGCGTATTTATTGAATATTGCATATAATTACTAGAATCGGAAATGGCCTTTAAATCTGCTGAAGTTAAAAACATTGAACTAGATAAAGCTCTTTCCTTTTGGTCAGAACTGGTTCTACCAATTGGAACTAAGTGTACCTTTTCAAAGGGTCACCAAGTTTTCCATTTCATCGATTATTTCAAATTGAAATGATATACAAATAATATAAATCTTTTTTAAGAAATTCAAAATTGGCAAATAATTAATAAAATGGATTCATGTTCTCTTTTCATTCAAAGTTGATACTCATATTATAACGTATACTAGATTCAAGTATGTTAAGTAAAATACTCGAACAAAACTTGTTTAAGAAAAAAGAACAGAGAGAGACAGATGGTGAAGTAACAAATTATACAATCGGAAGTTCTAAATGGCTAATATAATAATCTACTGGAAGCCCTTGCAGCTAATATGGTTGAAGACTCGGTCAGAAGTATCCATTAAATATCCTTAATGACAATTTAGAAATTTCAATAATAAATGTGTGTCATTACCCATGTATGTCCAATTGTTCATTGGGTCTTAAATCTACAAGACCTTACAGCTAATCATTTTTCTTCATAAATTAAAACCTTTGCCTACTTACACAATGTTCTTGACATATGTATGGATTGAGATAACATAATTACAATTTGTTAATCAATTTTGCACTCAACCCAAAGAGCTAAAGACATTCATTGGGGGAAGAATAATTTAATCAACATTTAATTAGAGAAAAATTAAGGTTGTAACACCCCAAATCCAATTCACCTAAGAACCAGATTAGAATTGTCACAATTGAGTTGAGTTACATCTAAATCGATTTAATTTAAAAGACTCGAATGAGAAATGGACTAAAGTAAACCTCTTGGCGTTTTGAAAAAGAAAACATCACTAAATGTGTAGCTAGCATTCAAGAAGAATGGATGAATGGATGTGTGTAACAAACTAATAAGAAGCTACGTGTAATGACATTATATGTGAACACTCAACACGCAATAAAAGCCAAAATATAAATGGTTAAAATACAAGAATAAATACATCAAAATAACAGTTGAAGCTGAAGTCTAAATGTCTCATCGAAAGACTTGATATCATGTCTTATCTGTTAATGCAAAAGCTGGTGAAGACATACATTACAATATACCAAATTAATACATATAAGTACTCATCAAACATAAACAAAAGAACGAAAGAAAAACAATGGCATGCTGAGCACAAGGGTATGTAGCAACTATTGTCCTTCCATCAAAGTCAACCCATTACACAGGAACACAAAGTCTACATATAATAAGAAAATGTTAGCAACGAGTGTGACTAGTTCAGAAAAAACTAATACAAACTAGTAAGTGAAAGTTGATTTCAAAGAGGAAGGAAAACCAATATCTATAGGAATACTGAAAGGACATCTACTGAGGAACCATTAAATTGCAAACGAGATGGCATTCCGAATTAAATTGGTGTTGTGTCACTCTTGGTAAATGCCTCTCTCACTAATATCATATAACTGGTATTACTCTAAAAAAACACATAGCATAAGACCTCTCTAAACCTCCATATAACTCTTGGCCTAGAGTACAAAGGTCGAGTACTCTAGCAAGTCACTTTCTGTACTCCTCTGGTACTACAAGTCTAAACATGCATTGTACAAAACAATACTCGTCTACTTCATGCCTCTCTGGGCATGCAAAAGTTCAAGACATAGAGATGTCAAGATCTTTTGCCAATAGAATAACCATCTTACTAATCCAAAGCCCACTACGACTTGCATATTACGCCCACTCACAAAATATGCAAGGTCAAATCCATCAACTCTCATCTCACTGAAAACTCGATGAAAATTACACATTATACTAGTAAGGAAATTATATAAATAAGCTCGAAGGCAATGTGAGGTAGAGCTAAGTTCAAAAACAACACGAGAGATTTCATCTTTAATGGTTATTAATCATGGAAGTAAAAAGTATGCCTAAATGACCAATGTTAAGTGGGGTCTAATCAAATAGTCACTTAAACACATCCTACGATCTGGAAATAAAAATCATGATGGAGTAAAGCACTAACTTGAGAAGAGTCCTAATAGACCTGAGGTCCAAGCTACAAGTGTATCGACACATCTACAACGAGCTCAGACTCTGGAACCTACATTAAAACTCAGTGCTCAACAAAAGGCACACATTTCTATATAATGCATAGTCGTGATGTTTGCTCACATCAACAATAATATCAACTCAAACAATAGGCAAAATAAACAAATAAATAAACAATGCACAACACGCAAATTGAAGCATGTGTAAACAATAAACAATAAACAATAAATAACAAGCCAGGTAAATAAAAGAATCATAAATAAAAATAAGAATAATAGGTGCATGATTAAACATCGAAACAATAATAAATAACTTATTAAACATGCATGAAAATAAATAGATAGCTAAATCCTGAAAATAATGAATAAATAAGCAAATAAACTCATGAGTAATAAATAAATAATAAATTCATAAAAATAAATAGTACACTAATCATAAATAGTAATAGTAGCATAAATATAATAAATAAATGGATAAATAATCAGGAAAATAAATAATTAAAAGAATTTAATTATGAATACTAGTAATACAATACCAAATATACGATGATGTGGCTAAACACGAATAAATAATAACACACACACGCGCGCGTGAGTAAATAACTAAATACATAAATAAATAAATAAATAATTTATAAAATATAATAAACATGAATAAAATAATATTAATAAATAATTACATTGTCAATAATAATAATTAAATAATCATCCAAGTATTCATCATATACGATAAATAGATAAATAATGGAAATAAATAATAAATGAATAAATGGATACATAAATAAATAATAAATAATAAATAATAAATAAATAAATAAATTATAAAAAATATCATAAACATCAAAATATGCTAACATATATGAATATGCATATAAACTAACGCAAAGAATCTCAAAATATCGAAAATGGTCAAAAATAAGACAAAAATGAGTTAAAATGACTCAAAATGGGCTCACTGAGTCAACTAGGCTGGTCGAAACGAGTCAAACTAAGTGGACTGAGTCTAAGTCAAGCTGCTCAGTTGGACTCAGTTGACGCGACGTGGGTAGGTGGACATGAACAGAAGTGGGTAGACATGAATTGGTCAAGGCAAGCGCGGGCAAGAGGACATGGACAAGGGCAAACGAGCATGACGGACGCCGCTGGTGCCTATTGCCAGAAAACACTAATGACGGCATGACAGAGGTTGCCACTAGTCACAATCAAAGAGGAGGTCGAGGGAAAGGCATCTAGGGTGAAGGTCGACGGAGTTTGGCCAATGGTTGGCTGGAAAATGGCCGCAAAGTGGAGAAAGGGCCTCTGGAAGTGAAGATGTCGCTGGCAGCAAAGTGACCTGGGTGAAGGTCGGGGATAGGCTCAAATAGAAGGTGTCGGCAAGGGGAAACAATCTAGGCAATTGACCTCGTTGGAGAGAAACCATCGGTGCTAGGAAATGCCTCAAAAGGTGGCGGTTACGTGGAGAATTGGCAAACAAAATGTTGTCTCCAATGATGATTGCGATGGTGCCAGTGGTGAGGATGAGTAGTAGTTGATAGCCGGTTGCGAGGTAATCACAATGGCAGTGGTTCGATAGCTGGAGGATGATTAGAGTCTCGTTGGCGACAAGCCAAAGTGGCGGTGGCACTAGGGTAGAAAAACATCCAAAATCATGGGAGAAATTCTCAGAATATTGGGTGGCCAAAGCTAGGGCTAACATGGATGATTTATATCTTGCCATGTGGCATGATCGAGTCATCTAATAGTCTGTGGGCCTAGTGGTGTCTACCTAAGATATATATAATATATACATGGACGAAAAGGTTAGATCGATGCCGTCAAAAGTCAAAACTGACTCAAAGTTTAACGAAGACTCTATGGATAGAAATTGAGCCGATGAAGCTAAATGAGCATCGAAACCCTGAACTCAACTGGTGAAGATCTATGACTCAAATCAAACTGAGTCAACAAGGAAAATTCGGTAGTCTGAAATCCCTAAAATAGATATAAAAGATAAACCCTGAAAAAGTCCAGAACGGATTCTAAGCACTAGAAATGGCCTAAATCTGAACCTAAACGGGAGCTAACACAAGTAAGAACCTGTATACCTTGAATATACATTGATTATTTATATTTTATTGTAACATAATTGAAGCTATCATGTGGCATACCCAACCTCCATAACATACTCGTATGATCATCTAAACCCTATACTCATGGTTTGAAAACTAAACCGACTTAAACTAACTCAAAACTGGTTTGAACTAGGCAAAACACATGCAAGTAAAACCCTAACTTGAAGATAGGGTTTTACAAAGGTAAGGTACAACTCATATAGCTTATATGAGATATGCATCTAATTTGAATTTCTTTTAGCGGGTAACGGAGTTGATATGTATAGAAAGTAGAGTACATAAAATTAGGTTGGTAAATTTTTACCTTTTTCAAACATAAATATGCCATGTTTTTAATTTTTTGAAAAAAATGCACTATTTTAAAAATTATTTTTATTACTATTACTTTGAAAATTAAGAAAGTTAGAAACATTAAATTGATTTGAAAATTTATAAATACACTAATTATTTGTTTTATATTAATCTATATAAAATTTAGATAGTCGGACCCTCTAAACATACTCCAAATAAGAGGTATAATATAAGCTACAGCTGTAACTCATGTATATAAGTTGCTTTTAATGAAAATTTAAAAACTCAAAATTCAACCTTGACTCAATTTTTCTTTTGGAATTGCAAATATAAATTTACTCAGAGCCATCTTTTATCAATTTTTTTATCTAACATGGAATGAATCAATAATAAATATTGAATAAATATTTTTTCTTTGATAACATTACAATCAACTTACAATGGATATGTCTATGTTGTGAATATTTCTTCACGAACCAATTCTTAATGATGCAAACATTAACACCAAAATAAAAATAATGAACACAACAGATTCAGTGTAGGATATTAACAACACAAATCCGCAGTTGTGAATACATAATTTATGACCCATAAGAAACAAGAGTTTCCTGGTAGAAGTCCCTACCAAGTTCATAAACATATACAGCTCATATTTGTGGCTCTCCAAAGGCAAATACTACACTAACCGCTCGCTGCTCTCGAGAGCTAATAATAGCTTCTCAAAAGTTGCACATAGTCCTTATAAAAGGGAGCTTTATAAGCATGAAAATGGGTTTGCTCAGCTCACACAAAATTAAAGAAATGCTCAAATGTTACCATACAATAAAGCTCCAATTACCATGTCAACATTTCCGGTGAGGTAGTTCTAGTTGAAATCAAAATTTCGGAAGCTCCACCATCTAGTCCACTCCTCAGTCAAGCAATATTGCTTAATTCCGCAGCTATTGAAGCTAACTGATGACTAGAAATGGGTGGAGTCTCGATAAAATCAACAAAGTCCGGCCCTAAAATTGAGCTACCAGATGACTCGCTGCCAAGGCCATTGCAACATCCACGCCCACATCGGTTAGGAATCTGCCTATCACTGATTGTTGCCAGAGGAAACCTTGCAGGTACTAAGATCCGGATGAACACCTTGGACTAGAGAAGCATGTGCTGGAGCTGGTCTAGGCAAGAATGGGCGGTCATCCAATAGATTATATGGACTGAAGGCACTTATTCTTGCAGCTGAATGGATTACCTTGGTGCGGTCGTTTTTGACCTCTTGTTTAGAGTCAACAAATTGAGCTTGAACCTTATCCACTGGCTGATCTGTTAAGTTCGTTGGCGAATTAATATCTTTTCCTTCAATGGTCTTCAAGGAACTGGTAGCCCCGTTTGAAAGGGTTTCTTCAGAAGGTGCTCTAGTTTTCTCTGTACTAATAGCCTCTCCTGTTTCAGACTTTACAAATTTAAACCTTTCACCCTCAATACATCGACGCTTCAATGTGGAGTTCCAATGATTTTTTACTGCATTATCAGTTCGACCATGCAAAAGCCTTGCAATCGATGCCCATTTGTTCCCGTGTCTTTCATGTAATGCAATTATAATCTGATCTTCCTCTTCTGCAGCAGAAATGCATTTCTTCAGTCAACAAATTCATATGGTGCATCTCATAGTTTAGATAACAAGTGTAAGAGTTTTCTCTATTGTGCTCGCACGAAAGTTATCATTCAATTTCAGATATTGCTGAAGCAAGGGCAGAGTAATACAAAAGCAAATGTACATAAAACAGGAAACCCATCTTACAACTACCACAAAAATCGCAGGCAAAACTATATTCGTCAATGAATTCCCCAATTTTCATGTTTCTTATAGAGAAGTATCAGTTGCAAACATGTACTCTTACATAGAAAACGACATGCACAATTGCAATACACATCACAAATGCACAACATTTTTCATTATTCGGGTTTTGGGTTTAAGGTTAATGGGTCTATAGAAAAAAGTCATAGTAGATGAATCTCATATCATATTTTACTTGTAAATCAGATTTTATACAAGAAGTGATAAAGATAAGTGAACAGCCATTACAGATGATTCAAGCTCTCAAGATAAATTTAGTTCATCGTTTCTTCTACCTAGTCTTTCTATCCTTTTTCTAGTCCACAAGTTACTTCTAAAATTTGCATTTTTGATTAACTCAAACTAATTAACAAGCAAGCTCTTCTGGGTTACTCTACTTGTGACTTGTGAGAATTAGTAGAGGCTGTTGAAATAAGTATCAGGACAACAGTCTCAATATCACCATCAATGGCAATTTATACTTTAATATTTTCTAAACAATATAAACTATATAATGTCTAATAGTATCAGCTCACATCCAATCAATGACGTCACACCACAATTCTCTTTGCATATATCATCCCAAAAAGGTAACAAATATTGCTCATTTCTGCTTTAAGTATGCAAATTACATGTTTCATGCACAATCCTCTGTACATCACAATGTAATAACAAAGTTTTCACATACGAAAAGTCTTACACACGCAAATGGTGCATAAACAAACTTAAAGAGGAGGCCTTCCTAACCTAAAAGAAGTTTTGGTGTGATTTCACTTAAGTACATATTGAGAAGAATCAAAGACAAAGGGTCACTCCCAAAAATGCAGCTTCATAAATAATGTGAGGAAAAACACCCACTACGTACTCTTAGTCTCTTATAGTGAACCAAAAAAATGGGTTGTCAACATCCAAACGTGTCAAATCCATCCACAGAGCTATTGAAAATCTAGACTTGTAAAGAATAATACTTTGATTCCAAAATTTATAAACAATAAAACAATAACAGTATAACACAGCCATAGTCAAACACATGAACAAAATCACTATATCTATAATAATCCTACATAGCTAACAACAACCAAATCAAATACAAAAAGCTACAATAACAATGGAAGTAAAAGAATGCATCACATTGTGATTCAGAACTTGTAAAATCGCACACCAAACTCAGATTGAAGAACAAAGAAGGCAATACCGGTAAAAGGCTTGCGCTCCACAGAAGGGTCGAGCTGATTGCACCACCGGAGACGGCAGGACTTTCCAGACCGGCCAGCGATGCCCCGGGCGATGAGGCTCCAGTTCCTCGGCCCAAATTTTTCAACAAGGTGGCTCAATATGGTGTCCTCATCCAGTGACCATGGTCCCTTCACCCTGTCCTGCCCGCTGCCCCGTCTCCTCTGCCACATCAACAGCAGCACTGTACAAGGCCGTCAACTGAGGCCATCTGGATGCTGACTCCGTCACCAGCAAGGGAATGGGAAGGTGGGAAAACCCCAACTGCACACCTATTGCCCTTGTTCCATTCCATTTCAAACTGTTCCTATTCCCACCACTTGATGAACATTCCAACTTTATATTAAATTTCTGTCAAAGCCAATACTAACATCTGCCAAATCAGCAAGCAGCATATAAGAAGATACACAACTTGGGAAACTTGACAAGATAGATTCCAGCCCTAAATCATATAGATTAAAACGGAATTCCATTAACTCACTTTTCAAGTCATGAACCAATGGCAAACCCCCACCAAAGAATATGCAATTCAAACATGGCATTTTCAAAGGATGACCACAGCAGAGATAAGCTGCCAACACTTAACATCATTTGAAAAAAAATGAGGGAGGAAAAACTACAACATATAAGGTCCTCATACAAACTATTTTTGTATCATATATTTTAGGGAAGAAAGGGGAGAAAACATGATGAAATATGGGGTAAAGGGTGACAAAAAATCAAGATTGGAGCCTTGAGGATAGATTAAGAACATGAGGGAGAAGATACGAACTTTCTATTTCATTCCTTCTTTACAAATACAACCTTGTGTTCCTAATATACATTCTCAAGTAATTGCATATAACCAGTTATAACTACCTGTACAATATGCAATTATCATTCCCCCCTGGCTAGGAAAACCTTGTCCTCAAGGTTCAAGAACCTAAATCAATATAAATGAACACAATGCACCCTTCTTTTAAGGCATTCAATGAATATCAGAACTTGTTCCTGCTTTGTCGAGACACTTACTCCAAAAGCACAGATTTACGGTTCACTTTGTAGTACATTTCCAAGAGCTGATCAATGTCCTCTGTCTCGTCTATGAGACAGGTCTTCAATAAGTAGGATAGATAGAGAGTTATCTATCTATACGTCCTTTTGAAGAGAACCACATGGGAAACAACCTTTTGTTTGAAGGAGATATTGGGCACTTTCAAATCTATACTACAAAATAAATGGCCTCCTGAATCCCAAATTCTCCTTAATGAATACACTGACTTGGTAATGGGGTAACTTCTCTTATGGAGAATCTTATATATTGTGTGAAAAGAATGGATAATTGTCTGCAAATAAAGGCTAAAGAAAACTGTAATAATATTGACTAACCAAATTGAGGAATTTTTCAGAGAACATTGATGAGAGGACCACCCATTTCTGAATAAGGAAGGAGAACAATTGAATTTAGATGAACAGATCGTGATCTTAGAGCGCCGACGAATCCATCTAAGAACAAATCCCCTTTTTGAAAGCTTCATTGCAACAATTACACAACAAAGTACTATTGAACCACGTTTGAGAAGGCATGGCAGTTGGCTGCCTTTATTGTGCTTGAAACTTTGTGGATGGTATTGACGCTGCAGCATTGATTGTGCCCAAGTCTCATTTCTTTCTTCTCATTATTAGGTGAATCAGATGATGAGGACGGATGGCTTTGAGTAATTTCTTCCACCACTGGAGAGAGGCAGCAAAGGACAGGTTATAATGCAATCTCTTTCCTTTGTTGATGCCAAAGTCGGAATTGCTCCGACATCAATTCCGCACAAGATTGTAATTCTAATATGCATTGCAAGCAATGAAATAGAAATTCTTGTCATCTCCCTCATGTTCTTAATCTGTCCTCAAGGCTCCAATCTTGATTTTTGTCACCCTTTACCACATATTTCGTCATGTTTTCTCCCCTTTCTTCCCTAAAATAAATGATACGAAATTAGTTCATATCAATTGGTATCAGAGCCATCTTGGTCCCATGATTTTCAATATCGACATTCAAGATGCATTCTCACAAATTTTGGCATTATTAGAAATTGCCAAGCATGAAGTTGGATCAAGAATGCCTTGTAACCTTGGCTGTTCTGAAAAGTGGGAATGAAGCCTTACAGCAAAATTTGAAACTATGTCATAATGGCGCATAATGAAGAGTGCAACCCACCTTCTATCACTTTCTGAATTGAGCGAGGCTCTGATACTAATTGATACGAACTAATTTCGTAGCATATATTTTAGGGAAGAAATGAGAGCAAACATGCGAAATATGTGGTAAAGGGTGACAACAAATCAAGATTGGAGTCTTGAGGACAGATTAAGAACATGAGGGAGAAGATAAGGACTTTCTATTTCATTCCCTTTTTACAAATACAATTTTGTGTTTCTAATACACATTCTCAAGTAACTGCGTATAAGCAGTTAAAACCACCCTTACAAGTGCACGCATCAGGTCCTCCACATAAAGCAATCAAACAGAATAGGCTAACATGCAATTCTTCTCAAAAAAATCAAAAAGAGGAGCTGCCCAAATTACCTAAATTCCAAATACACTCCAGCCTTAAATTATAGCGATTAAAACGGCATTTCATTATCACACTTTCCAAGTCATAAACCAACGACGCTCCCCACCAAGCAATTCACAAATTGCAGTTTAAAACAACAACATTTGAGCATAATAAGTAAGGAAAAGCTTCAAGAACCTCCACACAAACCAAAACAAATTGAAAGGTGTAACATGCAGCTCTTCACAATAAATAAAATAAAATAAAATAATTAAATAAATAATTTTTTAAAACAAAATCAACGAGAAATGTCTAACATGCAATTCTTCTCAGAAAACATAAAAGTAATATATATATATATATATATATATATATATATATATATATATGGGTTGGGCATTTCTGGGGTCGCCCCAAATCTGGACCGTCCGATCATAAGGACGGTCCAGATTTCTTTTTCTTAAAACCCTAACCCCTCTCCTCCTCCCATGCGCCGCCGCCGCCGCCGGGCCGCCGTCGCCGCCGCCGCGCGACCCCGCCCTCGCCGCCACCGTCGCTCGCCGTCGCCACCGTCCGCGGGCGTGGGTTGTCGCCGCGTTGCCGCGCGACCCCGCCACTGCCGGGGTTGTCCCCGCGTTGCCGCGCGACCTCGCCTGCCAGCGCCGCCCTTGCTCCTCGGCCGACGCGGACGGGTGCGGTGACGGCGGCGGTGCCATGGACGTGGGTGCGGCGAAGGGTGGCACCGCCGCTGCCGAGGGTGGCGAGGGTAGCTGCAGCGGCGCGGCGAGGGCGGCGAGGGCAGCTGCGGAGGCGCGGCGAGGGCGGCAGCGGCGACAGCGGCGAGCGGCGGCGGCGGCAGCGGCGAGGGCGGCGGCGGCGGCAGGTGGAGGGTTAGGATTAGGGTTTTTTTTTAAAAAACAGATCTGAGCCGTCAGATTAGATCTGACGGCCCAGATTAGGGTGACCGCAGGAAATTATTCCTGCGGTCGCCCCCAGGCTAGCCAATCCCATATATATATATACATCAACTACATGACCAAAACGAGAACGCGAAAGAGTAAGAGAGAGAGAGAGATCGACGAGGAGATGCCGCGCCGAACGCTTAAGAAGAAAGATGAAAATATGGCCACCTCCACCGCCTGCGACGGCGAGATCACCGACGACGACGGCCTAGGGTTTATCTCTGGCTTGGGGGCGGGCGGGGTAGTTGGGTTTAGTTTCGGTTTGAATCCTCATTTAGAAGTGTTCATTTTCGGATTAATGTTTTAATTCGTTTAATTCGCGACAAAGCTTGGTTGGTACCAAACAAATGATATTAAATTTTTTGATGGTTAACACTTTTAAAATTAATATATATATATGTTCGTCCAAATTTTTCACCGCACCCCTCGGCTCAATCATGATGGTTAACCCAGCCAGTCGTGGTTGAACCCGTGGTTATGCCTAATTTAATAGAAATAAGATACGTGAGATTTATTCGGAAGGAGGGAAAGGGGTGGAAGCCGGAACACCAAGCACCAAGGGGTGGAAGCCGGAACACCAAGCACCAAGGGGTGCATGTGTTGGCGTGCAGCACTTCAGCCGGGTGTCTATATAAGGAGATGTTATCCTTGTGTAGAGGGGGAGAAAAACAAAATCAGATCAAAAGTGATCAAGTGTGGGTGAGTGCCTCCCTGCGTGGAGATGTGAGGTAGTGTCGGGTAAGGGGGATTGCCGGTGTGTGGCTGCAACCAGCCTTGGTCGGGGCCAAGTGCTGGGCACACCCGGTAAGCTGTCGGTGCAGCGTTGTCCACCTGTGACCGAACCATCCAGTTCTATTCCAGCAGCCTCGAGCCTGCGTGCCGAGTGCTGGGGAAGTCCTGTCGAGTGTGTGTGTCGAAATGGCCATCCCACCGAGTGCATAAGAATTGTCTAAGTGTTATTGGATACTTGTGACTCTTTAGTCTCATCCCGCTGTCTCTTTGCGCGGCAAGGGCGCCTCGGTCCCACCGAACCCTTCCAACCCGACGCGGGAACACTCTAACCCGCACCAGCGGACAGACCCCGCGCCCGAACAATATATATATATATATATATATAAATCATATTTCTAAGAAAAATTAGTAATTTTCAATATATTTTAGGTTAAATTATAATGATTATCTTTAAGTGGCCTACCTATATGCCCTTTCATATGTTTTTATTTATTAAGATAAGAAAAAGAAAGAAATATTTTGTTTTGCTCAAGGAAGAACACATGAGCGGGTCAAAGTAATCAAGATTATTTTGTATTCTCATTTGTATATAGTAATCATATTAATTTGTATATAAAATAATTAATTTAATATTAATTTTATTTAAAACACATTAAGTATAACTATTTTTAGTAAGATTAACTATTTTAAAATTTTATATCATTTACACTTTTTTATGTCAACTAAGCAACCATAATAAAAAAACTAATAAAATATTTAATAAATTAATTGAACCTGTAACACCCCAATTTGGCTCATTTACTAACCAAATCGGAAATGTTACCAGTGACCGAACCATTTATTAATCTACTTAATTTGATCAAGTCAACTCGGATCTACCCTCGGCGTCTCCAGATGGAAATGTAAATATTCTATGCATGGATGATGATGTTTAAGTTATGACGTCATTCTAAATGAATGCTATGATATGTCATCCATATTTAAAACAAAGCAAACCAATTAAAAGTTCGAAAACATGATTTTTAAAGCAAAACAAACGGAGTCTCCCCTAAAAGTTGCAATAGGGGCCACCCTGTAAATGATAAATAATATGTATACATAACAATAAAAACGTAAAACATTGCAAAAACATTATATCTTTCACATAGCATTCACATTATAATCAATTTTATTTTTCTAAGTAGGGTCTTGACCCCATTAGCTCATCCTGTTTAATTCTATTCATGATAGTCAACACACACAAATCATATCATAGTTTCACCCCAAACACTTCGTGCAATCAAATATTATAACATTTTATGCATCATAATCCATAGCAATTCATCACACCACAATTTTCATTTTGTCTCGCAGGTACATGTGCATGTTGCATCGCTGCTCCTTCACTGTCCCAACAATGCTTAGTTCTTCAAGTTCTCACCTACATATATAATATGAAAAGTCAATAACAAGCTTTACTAGTCCAGAAATAACTAAATAATCAAACTGGCATATGAGAGATGACTCTCATGATAAATCAAATCTATCATATAGCATTAGAATCACTCATAAGGGCATTAATCAGGAGTTGTAAGCCTCGGCTTAAATAGCGTCCCATTCTAAATCGTCGTTGCCTAGACATTTTCATACTATCCTATGCTCGGGAAAATTAATTATCCTAAAACCCTTTAAATCCTCCATATAGCTCCTGCTACTGAGCACAAAGGTCGAGTACTCTCAAGCAGTGCGCCTTTAGTACTCTTTGAATCCACAAGTCTAGACATGCGTTGCATTACAATATCTGTAATCCTCACACTTCTCCAAGTTTGAAGAACTCAAAAATGTGGAGTTGTTAGGATCCCTCGGGTATGGATCAACCCACTCATCAATCCAAAGCCCGCTTTGACTTGCACTTATACCCCTCGCGGTACGTGCGAGTTGACTTCCCTTATCTCAGCTCTCACTAGAAAAACTATATATACGTAGGTTTGGGTAAGGATCGTGATTTGATCTGAGTTTTCTAAAACAAACTTGAGGGATCTAATCCTCAGTGGTTATCAATCCAAAAATTCGTACAATTAAATGGCCCGTATAGAGTGGGATATGATAAATCCACCACTCGATACGTCCGCTTGCCTGTCAGACCAAATCACAATAGAATGAGAGATCAAACAAGAAGCAAGTCCTAAACGGAAGTAGTTGAAGCTCCAATCATGTCCATAGGCCTGGCGGCGAACTCCTACCATTTACTTACACATCAAATCTAAAAGCTAATGCCCACTGTGTAACACCTCAAATCCGGTTTACTATTAAACCGAACTGGAAATGTTGCGGGAGACCAAACCGATTCTCAAATTCGATTAATTTGGTCGACCTGAACTTAAGCGAAAGAGATCTACTCTAAGCATCATAAAATGAAAAGAATGTCACAATGAATGTATAAAATGCACAACCTAGTAGGACTCTACGTGGATGATATGATAACAAAAATCACACTCCAATCCTTTTAATATTATAAAAATCTTGTAAATATACGGACAAAGTTTTCCCTAAAAGTGCAGTCAGGGAACCACCATGTCCATCATTATATCACAATATATATGTGACAACTAGTAAGATATATCACAACATCGCATTTTGTTAACATCATAGCATTTCTATATCATAATCCCTAATTGGGTCTTGACTCATCTACTATTCACATTCACATGGCCAAAAATTTACTAATTTCAAGTTTACTAACTTCATTTACAAAACAAGTTAACCATGCATTAAACATCATTAAAATATTTCATCAAAGTTTTACACATTCACCAGCATCACAATAAAGCATCCTATCATTAGGCATGTGTGTGTGAAAGGATGTCAGTGCTCATTCGTCAAGTCTGGCATATCCTATTGTGTCTAATGATCACCTACATATATAATAAAAAACCGTCAGCAACACTTGTCACTGGTCCAAAAAATAACTAATATCAAACTATTAATGAGAGCCTACTCTCATGAAAAGAAAAGATGCACATATTTCATCAAACCTCTCATATGGGTAACTACTAAGGAGCCATTGAGCTATAGTCTAGTTTGTATCCTAAAATTGACTGGTTTGATACCACTCTTGACATTTTCTCATTTTTTCTAATCCCTCGGGACTACCAGTATATCTTAAACCCTCTCCGATCCTCCACATATCTCCTAGCCCCGAGCACGAAGGCTGAGTACTCTCAAGCAATCGCCTTTAGTACCCTTCGAACCACCTTTCCCGATATGCATTATACTAAACAATACCCATAAACCTCACATTTCTCTGGGTGTGAGGAACTCAAACTGCGGGTTGTTAGGATCCCTCAAAAATGGAACAACCCTCTCACTAATCCAAAGCCCGCTGTGACCGGGAAGTGCACCCGTTCATGGTACGTGCAAGTCAGTTTCACCATCTCTCGCCTCACTGAAAATTCGATAAAATCATATACAGGCCTAGGAAGGGATTTAAGATTTTAGTCCCAAAGGTAACTTGATGTGGATCTTTTTTCGAAATCAGGCTCGAGAGATCTCATCCTCGAGGGTTATTAATCCCGTAAACTGGTTCGTTAAAATGGCTCATGTTAAGTGGGGTCCGATAAAATAACCACTTGACATGCCTTGCAACATACAATCCAAAACAACAATAGAAGAGATCGACAAACAAGAGTACGAATCCTAAACAGATCTGGTAGAAACTCCAACCAGGGTATCGTGCCTATGCAGCAAGCTTCTACACCGAACCTACACAAACAAAACTAAATTCTAAACCCATGTGCACCCATATGATGCATGAATGATATGATAGATAAATCAAACAACACTAGGACAATCATGTATATCCTAATCAATCCAAACAATCCCCAATCATGTCGACAATATAATCTTATACGACTATATGATACCAAGATAGCATACAACACTCGACAAGGCAAGGTAATCCTAATAATCATGTCATATACATATGATAAACCCATAATTAATTCTATATCATAGTAATGAAATTAAATTCAAGCATCATCACTAATCACAATCATACAATTATCATGCATCAATCGCATTAATTATTACTCAATCATATGAATCTACATTCCTAAGTGATCATACCATCAACATCACAAATTTGTTAATATATAATTAAACATATCAATTAACTAAACCAAGACCATGATTATGATAATCAAACTAATACCAAATTTCCATAATTCAAGTATTTAATTATAATTATATCAACAGTTCATAAATAATCTTAATAGTATTTAATAAAATTGGCATTTTTTAATGGTCATCATACTTAGTTAACAAAGCAAACATAAATTCACATATATGAAATCAATCAACAATTTAATCATAATGATTATGATGAAATGAATTTAAATCAAATTGTATACCTAAGTCGGTGATTACACGACGGCGGCAGCGACGGCCACGGTTGTCGGTGATTGCCGTGAGGAGGAGATGGCGGTTGTGATTACCATCCCACGAGCACAATTGGCAAGGGGGAGTGGCCCTGCCGGCCAGTCGTTGGCTGCAGCCGTGGGTTGTGCTGGCTTGGGTAGAAGTGGCTAAGAGGGTGATGTCGGTTATGAAGAGGGGAGAAGGGCTAGGGGAGGTCAGGTCAACTAGGGGTGGATGGCGTGGCCGGCAGAGGTGGGCGACTAGCCGGTGGCAACACTAATTGACTGTGACAGTGTATGCAAGCAGCTGTCTTGTTTCGCATGGGTCGTTATGCATGTGACCGTCTAGGCTAGGGAAGGATCAAGAAGGATGAATGAAGGGCTAGGGAGCGTCACTGGAGTTGGTGGCTAGCAGTGGCACATGCAAGGCAGTAGTGGAGGGTGGCTGTGAGGGGAAACAGGGAGAAAGGGGAGGGAGAGGGAGGAAAGGGGGTGGATGAGGTGGCGGCGACGGCAAGGGGAGGTTGTCGGGGTGGTGGTGGCCGGAGGTGGCAAGGGTGGTCACCGGCGAAGGTTTGGGAAGTATGGGATCAGGCAGCATTTTGGAGACGAATGTCGGGGGAAGTTTTGTAAATAAAACTTGACTCGCTCCTAACTAGAATTAATAATAATAAATAAACTCTGAAAAAATACAAAATACATATGATAAAATCCATAAATAAAATATGCTCAATAAAATAAAATAACATGTTCTAAAATTACCAACCCATCCAAAAATCCTATCTAACACATCCTAACACGGTAAATGACTTAATTATAATTTCTACAATCTAATGCTTGAAGTAAAATTTAAAAAATATGGCATACTATTGTATATTCTGATAACTCATTTTCTTGCTGTGTTACTGACGTTATCATCATATACTCAGGTACACTTGACCCTCATAGCTCATAACACACACAACTGACCTTGGCTTGGCGTTCGTGTTCTGAAACTGACTTGACTCAGACTGATCGGTTCAGGAGTATAAAACCCTAACTCAAGTCACGGGTTTTACAACCTTCCCTCATAAAAATTGTCTCTAAAATTTTAAATCAAGGAGGTTTGACTAACATGTACTATATATACAAACTGAAACCTTGAGCTAGAATACTTTGTCAAGTAGCTGGTTGCTCAAACAACTTTGGATATCTCCTTTTGATCTCATCTTCACATTCCCATCTAGACCCTTCAACTCCTCATCGAGTCCACTAATTCGTACCAAGGGAATTTCCTTTTGTCTGAGAATCTTCATCAGATGATCGACGATCTTCACAACATCCTCTTTATATGTCAAGTTGGGGCAAAGCTGTGTCTCTCAAAAGCTGATGATGTGAGAGTTGTCTGGATGGTACTCCTTCAGTAGGGATACGAGGAATACGTTATGGACGGCTGATAAGTGAGGCGGTGAGGTGATAATGCAAGGCAATATGCCACTTGGCCGATGCGCTTTAGAACATTGAACATGCCATGTATCGAGGATTGTGTTTCCCTTGCTTACCAAATCTCATGTAAATCCCCTGCTCTAATCACTGACTTAACTGCTCATTTTCTTCTTGTGTGGTCCTGATTTGTACAAGTATGCTCGGTTGAATTGAGAGTCTTGCCATTATTCCCACTAACTGCCTTTGGCCTATATCACTTTGAGTTACTGAAACTGCTACTATTCCCATTTAACCTCAAACTGGCTTCCTCTTAAAGCATGTAACACCCCAATTTCGGTTTACCTAAGAACTGAATCAGAAATGTTACGATCGAATCGAGTCATGTTTAAACAATGCTAAACAATGTGAATATGCATCTAAACTATTGTAACGATTCTCGAATTACTAAAAACGGTCTATAAGCGATCGAAAACAGGCTGAAATTGAGCTAAACGAGACCAAACCGAGCTAAACCAACCGAGTCGAATGGGCTGAACCAACTAGGTTTGGGTTAGCTGGAGAATGGGTTGGGTTGACTGGGTGGGCAAGAATTGGACTGATGGGTATGGACTCGGGCACGGCTAGGTGGACTCAAGCACAGCCAGGTGAACGTGAACGCGAGCGGCAAACACAATCATAGGCAAATGAGCAAACGGGGGGGGGTCAGAGGTGCCCATTGCCAGAGAATGCCGACGGCAGCGCGGTTAGGGTCACTGCCGGTCGGGATTGATGGGGGGCATCATGGGGGAGGTGTTGGTGGTGACAACTGGAGGAGTCTGGCCACTAGCTAGCCAAAAATCGGTCGGAAAGGCGCAGAATCGCTGCCGGGTGTGGTGACGTCGACGATGGCAATTGTGGCTACAATGAGTGGTCGTATATGTTCTCAAAATGAAGATCTCGGCAAGATGAATCTTCTGGGGGTAGTTGGCTTCGTCGGAGGACAGTCGCCGGCACTAAAAAATGGCCTAAAAGGGTGGCAGTGTTGGCAAACATTGATAGCAAGAATGCCATCACCAGTAGTGACTGCGGTAGCGCCGGTGGTGATCGTGGGTATGAAGTGATAGCCGGTCGTGAGGCGGTCATGGGAGGCCAGTCCAGTCGTTGGGGGCAAGGCGGAGACTCGCTGGCGGCGAGCCGAAGTGGTGGCGGCGCTAAGAGTGAATAACTCCTAAAATGGGAGAAAAACAATAGGAAATTGTTGCGTGAAGCTATAAGGCTGAGTGGATGGCTTCGATTATGCCACATGGCATGATCAAGATGTCTGACAACTCATAGCCTAGTGGAATGCAATATCTATATGGACGAAAAGCTCGGATCGAGTCCGTCCAAAGTCAAAACTAACTTGAATCCCAAAAGTGACTTTATAAGCGGGAATCTAGGCAACAAGGGCAAATGGGCCTCGAAACCCTAAACACAATTGAGCTGGGCCTACGGGGGCACAATCCCATGGTCAAAAATCCCTATGATACATGCAATGAGATACCCTAAAATCCCAAATGGAAACTAAACACTGTAACAGCCTAGATCTAGGCCTAAAATCCTGGCTAACTCATAAATATCATATGTATACCTCGTGTATACACTGATAACTCATTCTATACAGTATCATAACTAATAAATCATGTCGGGCATACTCAGCCTCCATAACATGCTCATATGGCCATATAGGCCTCATACTCATATTCTAAAAATTAGTCTAGCTCGAGCTCACTCGAACTGACTCGATACTGACCCGAACGGGAAAAATGTAAATCGGATAAAACCTAACCCAAAAATGGGGCTTTACAAAGCATCTACTACTACATTCGCCTTGCCCTCATGGTACAAGATGTCAATCTCAAAATCAGACCACAGTTCCAACCATCTCATCTGTTTGCTATTCAGATCTTTTTGTGTAAAGATATACTTCAAACTTTTCTAATTAGTCAAAAGCCTGAAGGAAGTCCCATAGAGGTAATGTCTCCATGTTCTAAGGGCAAAGATCACCATTGCAAGTTCCAGGTCATGAGTAGGATAGTTACACTCATGCACCTTTAGCTGACAAGATGCATAGGCAATAACTTTGTCTCTCTAGATCAAGACACATCCAATGCCAACTCCTGATGAATCTGTGTAGACTACAAATTCATCGTGTCCTTCTGGCAAAGTGAGAATAGGCACTGAAGTCAATCTCTCCTTTAGCATCCTGAAGCTTTATTCACACTCATCTATCCATATAAAGCATTCCTCCTTTCTAGTCAGTCATGTACGAGGGGCTGCTATAGAGGATAAACCTTGGATGAATCTCCGGTAGTACCCTGCTAGACCAAGGAAACTTCCCACCTCTATTGGTGTTATTGGCTACGCCCACAGTACAACTACCTTTATCTTCGCTGGATCTACTAAAATACCGACTACTGACACAATGTGTCCCAAGAAGTTGACTTCTGAGAACCAGAAGTTACACTTCTAAGAGCTAGAATTTACACTTCGAGAATTCTTCATATAATCTATACTCCTTCAGAATCTGTAGTATAGTTCGAAGATGCTGCTCATGCTCTTCTCTAGATGAAGAGTACACCAAGGTGTCATCCACGAAGACTATTATGAACTGATCCAAGTATAGACCGAACACTCTGTTAATCAGTTCCATGAATGCTACTGGAGCATTGGTCAAACTGAAAGGCATGACCAATAACTTATAGTGTCCATATCTAGTCCTAAATATAGTCTTTGGAATATCTTCGGCCTTAATCCTCAATTGGTGGTAACCAGATCTCAAGTCAATCTTCGAAAAGACCATTGCTAAGTTCAATTGGTCAAATAATTCATCAATGCGAGGAAGGGGATATCTATTTTTTATGGTTACATGGTTTAGCATCTTATAGTTGATGCACAAATGCATGCCTCCATCTTTCTTCCTCACTAACAATGCTGGTGCTCTCCATGGTGACACACTCGGTCTAATAAATCCTTAATCCAACAGTGTCTGTAGCTGCTCCTTGAGTTCCTGAAGCTCAAATGGTGCCATCTTGTACGGTGCTCTAGAGATGGGTGTTGTTCCTGGCATCAAGTTGATAGCAAATTCCACTTCTCTCTCTGGCGGCAAACCAGTGACCTCATCTAGAAAAACATCTATGAATTCCCTAACCATCGAGGATATCCTCAATACTAGACCTATCCTCTGGACCATTCAACTCGATCAGTACTAAGGCTACCATCACTAACTCACAACCTCTCTCCAATTGTCTCATTGCACTCTGATGGGAGATCCAACCTCATTCTCTTTCTCTGCCCTAACCCTGGAAGAAAAAGAGGTGCCTTCCACGATGGAAAGTCACCCTCTTCCTTTGGTAATCTATCAAGCTTCCCTATCTGGGCATCCAATCCATTCCGAAGATCACATCGAACTCCATCATCTTGAACAGTATCGAATCTCGCTACTAATTGTCACTGTTGAATCTCAACAGGGACACTATGCACACACTCGCCCGTAACTATAACTCTACCGGCAGGAGTGGACACTAGTAATAAATGTCTTAAATCCTCTATCTGATCTCCAATCCTATCTACGTGTGTGTGGTATAAAAGAATGTGTGCAGCGAGAATCAAATAAAACCTGTGCAGGTACAGAGCCAACGAGAAGTGTACCTATCATAATGGTCATATCTTCCAATGCTTCTACGACCGTGGCTGCGTACTTCATAACAGGTTGTTGCTGCTGCGCCAGGGTAGCAAGTACTACTGGTTTTTTCGGCGATAGGATTGGGACTATGGCGAACTCGACACGACCATGGTGTGGGCGAGAGTGATGGTGGCAATGACCGTCACCAATGGGGGTCTTGGGTCGGTCGGGGACTCTCGGGCTTGCCCGATCGGCCCTTGGGGTGATCTCGGTGGCAGCTCACAGCAGAGGGAAAAGGTCACCTAGGTTGAGGGACGGCTACGGCGGCATGGCAAGTTCTGGTGGCGGCGCATTCCGGCGACTTCATCGCGTCGTGGAGGCCGCACGATGGCTGGGATGGTGGGGGATTGCTTGGCAAAGCTCCGGCGGAGGTCAGCGGTGTCAATCGAAGGCGGTGCAGCGGCCGATGGTGGCGTCAACGACAGTGTCGGGCGGCGATTAGGGAGAGAGGGGAAAAACTTCGGGGTGAAGGGTTTGGTGGCAATCTCGTAGTTAAAAGTTGACTGAACTCTAACTCGAGTTAAAAATAATAACTAACTCCTAATAAATTTTTAAAAATCCAAAAAATATGGGAAAATACCATAAAATATAATACACCCAATAACATTGGAATGACATGTTCTATAGCTAATACCCCACTCAAACTGCTATCTAATGTGTCCTAGTATATTATTCGGCCTAAAAATAATTATACGAGTAAATACATTAAAAAAATAACTAGCATATTATCATATACTTCGATAACTCATTTCTTATCATTTTTTTTAATAACGATATTATCATATGCTCGAGTATACTTGACCCTCATTGCTCACAACACACGGTCGGCCTCAGCTCAACACATGTATTATGAAATTGACTCGACTCAAACTGATGACTGAACTGACAATTTTACTAATGTAAAACTCTGACATGAGTCATAGGTTTACAAAATGATTTCAAACATAATAATAACAGCTGTTGGCCCCTCATCAAAGGTTAGGAAGTTATTGTTGTATTAATCGAGAATAACTAATATTGACCGTTAGATTAAAAGGACGATTCGAAGATGAGGGTACTTTTATATATATTAAAATACAGCTATATGATTTGAAAGAGTGACTAGATCTGAAAGCAATCCAATGTTCTTGTATTAATTTACTGAAAACTAATTTTACTTAATTTATAAAAATATTGTATAGCATGTGCACTCATGTCGGTAGATGGTAGTTGTAGTTGTATTAGCAGGATATTCTCAGTGCATTTGAAATATGCTGACCCAATTAACCTATGGGAGGATACACAGGAAAAAGTTTGTTGTTTAGAATTGTATTGATTTGTGAGATTTTTAGTCGGGCCCCTTATTTGCTTCCTTAATTAGGGCACTTGTCGGATTGTACATACCTTGCAAAAAATACTCACTAATGCTAATTACCTAACATAGATAACAATAATTATTCAACAAGATTAACGTTAATGCCTAGTAAAACGAGAAAAACGTCCATAATTACCATAGTTAAACCTTTGCTTAAACGCCCTATGATGTTCACGTGGAGTTGTTGAATAAATTTTTTGAAGATTTGCAGGATTAACGTTTTTATAAAAAAATTGGAAGGAAATTCTGGAGGCAAAAACCACCACCAATAGGAATCAATTAGACGATACATGCTTGTCAGAATTTTTTTGTAATTTGTCACAATTTTCTTTAAATTTTCCATTGGTGGTAATGTTGTCGAAAATTTTGATGAGGGTGGTAACTAAAAATCTTTTTTAGCTCAAATTGAAGACTAATACATACTATCATAATTTCATGGAAAAAAATTTAAGGCAAGGTACAACTCATATAGTTTATATGAGCCACACATTGAATTTGAATTTTTTTATGGTCCCACACGATAAAGTTTATATATATGAAAATTAGACTACAGGTTAATCAAATTTTATCACTTCTTGACATTAATGTGACATATTTTAAAATTTTTAATAAAAATGTACTAATTTAGTTATATTTTAAATTTAGTTTTTATTACAATTACTTTTATAATTAAAATAAAGGGTTAAAAATATTAGATTGTGTTGAAAATTTATAAATATAATTATTATTTAATTTTATATTTATTTATGTGAATTTTGAGAAGTGAGACCTATTAAATTATTTTAAATAAAAAATATACCTAAGTTTATATAAGATGCAACTTATGTATATAAAGCTCTAATCTCATACACATGAAATCATATGTAATACATAGCAAAGAGTGGATTGCATAGATAAAAAGCATGATAACAAACATAAGCGGTTCCTCTGTCCCAGTGAAGATCTCCCAATTACAAATAGACACATAGAGCTGTCACCGAGCTCTCTAGTACCGTAGATCTAAAATGGTGTTGGAGCAAGTGCACTGCCTGCGACAGTGGACAAGGGGGCGCCGGCGAAATTAGCCCCAGGGCCTTCAGCTACTCCCGAACTCATGAGCTCGGCCATTGCCCGACGGGGGTTCGCCCTTTGGAGTTTGCACAAATCCGGCAAGAACACGCCTGCACAACAGCACAAGGCAGAAAAGACCAAGATGATCAAAAGGAGGAAGACGGTTTTATCAATGATTGAAAAATTCGAAATTCAGACCTTGGGCGTGGGCGTGGAGTTTTTGATGTAATAAAATATTGATAAAATTATGACAGGGGACTCTAAGTGGACTCCATGTATGCATCGTTCATTTGATGCATAAAATTAATAAATATATAATTTATATTATTTAAAAATATTAATTTAAATATTATAAATACAATAATATATTCTAATAATTTTTATAATATAATTCTAAGAATTAATCACTAAATTAATTTTTATAATATAATTCTAAGAATTAATCACTAAATTTTAATAATTTTTATAATATAATTTTAAGAAGTTTTATGGAGCGGACCCGACAAACTGAGTCGAGTTGAGTCGTTTAAATTATTTTCCGGAGATTGGACCTGACTGTTTACCGTTCTTTCTTAGAATAATTATAATAAAAAAGAGTTTTAAGACTTCGGTTCAGTAAACAAGTATTACACGCAGAATCTGCTTTGCTGGGTTTGATCGAGCAACTTTTTATTTTTGAAAACCCAAGTAATCAGATGATGTCTTCCATTAAAAAACGGCATTTTTGAGCTAAATAGCCGATGTGATCGATGCATGGGATTGATCGTGTTAATTATTACGTACCTTCGCCGGCGGCGAGATTGAAGTAGAGGTCGACTATGTTGGGGCAGCTGTGGTAGCACGGAGCGGAGCAGAGCTTGGCGGTGAAGTGGGGGTCGTGCAGTGCGTCGGAGGAGATGCCGGCTGCGTTCCGATCAATCCCACAAGCCTGGACGCACTCGTCTGTCTCAATCCACTCCGACATTTTCTCCACCACCACCTCCGACGTCCTGCATTGGAACTCCGTCTCCCCATTGCTGCTCCTATAGTTCTCCAACAGGCACCTCTTCCCCGACGAGGCTATGGACAGCGTGCACACCTCAACCGGCAACTCCTCGCAGATTATCTCACCTGCCCATTAACCACAACGCATCAATATCATCCCTACAAACCTCAAAATGGTCTCAGATAGCATGAAATTCTTGTTTGAGTAATCAGAAAGCTTGTTTGCTTACCGAAAATGACATGGAAGTGGGTGGAGAGACAGAGGAGCAGGGTAAACACGATGTTGCCGATAGTGAAAGAAGCCATGGCGAAACACAATCGAAGAAGATAACAGCTTTTTGTGCTGTTTATAGCTTGTTGGTGTTGTAGCTTTTCTGCGGTGGTCTTGATATATAGAAGGGAAGAAGAAAGAGTTGACGAAGAGCATATTTACAGGCGTCAAGGGGAGGTCAGGATTGTTCTGGTCACACGTCACTTGTTGCAAGATTTTGGGTCTACGTTTCTTGTGTTTTTTGTTGATATTATTACAAGCCAACTTAATTAAAAATAAAATAATAAAAAAAATTAAACCTTGACAATCCAACTACCAAAATTTTCCCAGGAAGAATATTTTATTATGATATTATTCTGGCCATTATAAATGTTGTACTGATTTAGTTGGAAAACTATGTGAAAACAAGAGTTCATATTATATCTGGAAATTATAACCTGCATCTATTTTAAAATCACCCATCAAATCTTAATTAAAAAATACATTTTTTTCTCAAACAGGTTATAACCTTGGGACGGGGAGAAATTTTGGAACGGATAGACTAGGAAAAGTGGCCTCCTGAAAAGAATGAACAATGAATATTTAATTAATAATCTAAACCCTAAAACTTCAATTCTCCATATGGGTTCTGATCTTCTATATCCTTGAATCCAATCCCGATCACCCGTTTATATCCAACCCACTCAACTCAACTTGGGTTTAGACTTTTCAGATATAATATATCTAAAATTATTCTAATCAGATATAGATTTGGAACAATCTAATAATTATCCGATACAAATATGAATAAGTTATATTTTATAAATTATATTTTAAATATGTAAAAGAATATTTTTTTATTATTATTTTTATATTAAAATTTATATTATTTATATTATTTTAATCAATCGGGTCAAATTCAGATGAGTTTACGAATTTAGATCGAATACGGATATAGTAAATGAAATGGATGTATCTTCTGATTTAGATTTGGATTGGAGATGAATATAGTCATATTCGATCCTAGGGGTGGGCATCGGTTGGACGGACATCGGACGAATTATTGTCCACGTCTGTCCGAAATTTCATCGGACAAAATTTGTCCGACCGACTTTGGACATCGAATTGTCCATTGGGCCCAAGCAGTGTCCGCGGACAGTTCGAAGCCCTCTGTGCTACCGCCGCCGCCCTGCCCTCTACTGCCGCGCTTTGCACTGCCAGCGAACCTCCGCTGGAACCGTTGGAATCGGCTCGGTGAGCCTAACGCATCTACGCTGTCGATGTGCTTGGCGGAGGTGGTGGCTCGCCGGAAAATGGCTAAACAGAGGCGGTCGGTGGTGGGTAACTAGATCCGGCCGACCTGGGCGGCGATGGGCTCCGCTCTTGTCAGGGAAGGCCGTGGGAGGGTTAGCAATGTCAAAGCGGTGACTGGGTGGCCGCGGCGATGGTCACCAGCGACAGAATCGACACGCGAGCACGTCGCTAGGCTCGGCAATTCCGGCGTCGTGGAGGCCGGGCGACGACAGGGGCGCTCGGGGCATCACGGCAACGCTGCGGCGGGGCCTGGCGGTGACGATCGACGGCAGGGCGACGTCGGCGGCGGCGGCGCGACAAGGGTTTGGACGGGGAAGAGAAAATGGGTCGGGGGTTTGATTGATGGCAATATCATAAATAAGACTTGACTCGTCCATGTCTCGTGTCAATAATAATAACTAACTCGAAATAAATCCTAAAAAAATCCATAAAATCAGAAAAAATCCCATAAAATAAAATAAACACTACAACATCATAATGACATTCTATAACTAACAACCCACCCAAATTCCTCGTAACGCGTCCTAACGCAGTAAATGGCCTAAACTAATTCCACGATCAACTATATATAAAATAAAAAATAATTGGCATACTCTCATATATTCTGATAACTCATTCTTTTCTATTGTATTCATGATGTTATCATCATATACTTAGGTATGCATGACCCTCATGGCTCATACACCCAACCAGCGTCGACTCGGTACACGTATTCTAAAACATACTTGACTCGAACCGACGATTGAACCGATCGGTTCATAAGCATAAAACCCTGACTTAGATTACGGGTTTTACATTATGTTTATAATGTGATATTTTTTCGAAGATGGATCATACAAGTTTATTATTAAATGTAACTGAACAAAGTAGAGGTAAAAATGATAGCAAAAATTCGATTGCTAAAGAAGGAGAATATATGAACAGTACATTATCAAAAAGAAAAAAATAACATCCGGTGTATACGCCTATTTTGATAGAAAATATTAGAAGAATGGAACATCTCCTATTTGTCGTTATTGTGAAAAGAAGTTTGAGGAAACTGAAAGTTATGAAACTACTTATTTATATAGGCATATTGAAGGGAAATATCCTAATTTTAAAATAAAGAGGATATAAAACATGAGTAATTAACTTTTTGTATTTTTTTATGTAGGTGAGCTAGATGAAGAATCAATTATTACAATATTTTATCTTTGAAGTATATGCAATATTGGACTATATTTTGATGTCAATGATTATTTTAAAGTTTCTATACATAGATTATTTTTTGTTTGACTTTAAAAATTTAGAGCATGTTAACTAAATTGTAAGTGGTTTGATATGATTATTAATGTGAATGTATAGTTCTAAATTCTTAAATATAAGAGTGACTTTTATCCTTTTTATATGTATGTCATTTTTGGATATTTAAGATATTAAATATCAATTTTATGTATAAACTTAATTAATTTTACTGTATATTTATATTTTAAAATTTTCATAAACTATAATATTAGTCTTACAAATGTTGAAGACATCATATTATTGATATAAAATATCGGACACTCGATCGGTCGTTCAGTCAGATAAAAAAATATCCATGTTTAATTTGTTTTAATTCAGTCGAATTCGGTCGGTCAAATTCGGTCGGATATGCTTCAGACATCAGATGGACGGACAAATTCAGACGTCCGCGCTTACCCCTATTTGAGCCATATCTGACCCAACCCATAAAATCAAGCAGCCACAATTATAATATAATAGTCTTTACTAAATATAATAATTCACTCAAAATTGCACAATTCATGAGGCCCGCGACATAATATCTTTCGAAGAATTTGCAACGATTTATCTGTCTCAACGACGGAGGTAAGTAAGAGGAAATTATTATTAATGAGCAAAAACAGAACACAAAAGACGAGGCTGTTAGGTTGTTATGACACATATGAGACAATTACATGAAAGACTCCGTCATCGTGACAAAGTCGTATCTAGTAATAATCAATGTTGGGAGCGTGTACATGGTCTTGGTTAGTTGTAGCCTTGTTGTTTTGTGTTAAATTAGTGAGTGCGGGGAGTATGTCACGGTCTGTTTTGGAGTATCTACTTACTTGCAAGAATTAGTTTCGGCATAGATGCATAATAACAAAAGAACGTTTGAAAGATTTTTGCACGCGTCGCCCGACGTACGACTTAATTAGGTGTACACTTTTATAACACATCATATTTTTTAAAAAATTTTAACTCAAAATATTTCCCCAACTCAGCCACGCGATCCTCAACTCCTAAGTTATCATGCATTATAATTTTAAAACTTCTTTTAACTTGAAATACATCTCAAATCGACTCTATCTCATGAGTTTCTGAGTTGATTTCCATGAATGACACTTTATTGATAAATTTGTGATCTACTTTCTTTGAGTCCCTGAATCATCTAACATATCAGTAAAATAAATTATTTTTATTTTAGATTTACTAAATCAATATTATAAGGTGTATAAATTATATATTTGTAAATTTCAAGTGTGAAAGAGAGCAATGCACATATTAACTTTATACAACTTTTTATTTATTAAATTAAAAAATAGTATCAATGACTTTGAGTCGGTTTGGAATTTATTCCAAGTCAACTTCACTCTATATAGCTTGTCGAGTTGAGTCCCATGTTTTTAAACGAATTTGTATGCCCGTGCTGTAAAATAGGGCTGAGTTCGAGTCTTGAGTTTAAAACTATTTTGTGTGCCAGGTTGCAAAATAGATCTTGGGTAGCACATGTTTAACCATTGGATATAAGAAAAAAATGTAGCCACGTTATTACAACATAGTTTTAAATTCTATTTTACTCAAAAAACTCTCCGACTCAATTTCATTTTCTGGCTTTTCAAATGAAATTCCATTGATAACTCCCTGTTGACAGATTTTGTCATCAACTCCCTAAGTCAAAACGAATCAAAGTTATTTAAACATATTATTATTTTTTTGTTTTAGTTAAATCAATATTTTGAAGTAACATAACTTATATATTATAAATTTTAAGTGTCAATAAGAACAATATATACTAACTTCATATGACATTTTATTTATTAGATTGAAAAAATAATTTCCACGACTCTCTAAGTTTTGGAGTAAATGAGTTTCTAAATATGATATTTCCTTAATAATTCTTTTAGGACCTTGGCTTGTTACACAGTCTAAATTTCATATTTTCGTATATGACTTGGGGGACGAGCAAAGCCCACACGCGGAGTCTAGCTACTACTACTAAGTCCCACACACCACTCCATAGCTATAGGCTTTCAATTCAAGTCATAGCCTACAAGACAATCAAAATCAACGGCTGCTATAAGTTTTGGAATAAGTTGATTACACTCGTAGCTTACCAAGTCGAGACTGAGTTTTTAACGATTAAAGCACCACTAAATAGTGCTACGTGGCAATTGCTTATTGGTGCATGATTAGAGACACTTACGGTTGGCCTGGATAATTTTTTTGCAAACGATAAGGGCTGTTATATATTAGATATTATTACCAATTAACCCACTCGTTTGCCGAAGGTTAAAACTATTCATTGAATAGGTTTTGGCGAAAAGGTGTTTCCGCTCATCTGGTAACACACAGCCACCTGTTAACCTATAATATATTTATTATTTTATATATTTATGTCGAATAGGTAAAAAGTATACCAATTAGCTAGATTTAATAGGCACCCAACATCCGCCCTTGCGCATGTTACATCAATTTCTGCCTAAACTCGTTCAAGGAAAGGACTAGTAAGTAATGTGTCAAGTAGGAAAGGAAGAATGTAATTGCTTGGAATTTGGTCGTAAGAAGGCTGGAGTCTATAATAGTGGAATTTGAAAATTATAACCAAAACGTGTTTGGTTGTTGGTTGCTACTAATTTGCTAGTGTTGAAAGTTGTAATTATGAGTGCTTATGCCATATGGAGTCAGTTTAAACATTACACGACATGGTTTTTATGCGCTTAGTCATGAAATCCTGGTTTAGGGTTTAAGGGAAAATTTTTAGTCACGCTCTTTAACTACAACCTCAAACATATATATTTGGGTTATTTTAAGCTCATTTTCATTTTTAATTTTCAAACAACTACAGTAATAAATAAAATAATCCATTCGTAAAATTTGAGGTGTGACTAGGGATAGTTTTATACAGACATATTACGTCGACTAGATTTTAATATATATATATATATATATATATATATATATATATTCAAGTATAATACGGGCATGTTACTATTAACTACATTTTGGTACATATATATATATTTAAATATGATATGAGTATGTTACCGTCGATTAGATTCCGGTATATGTTTATATTTATGTATGTACGAACATGTTACCGTCAATTAGATTCTAATACATGTATATGTTTATGATACGTATGCTCCATTGAGTTGTCTGGGTTGTACGTAGTACTATTGTGTGTTTTGGCATAGTATATATGATTATGTATGTATGCATGATTTTAGTTGGCCGATAAGTGGTTCCTGCCTGTGCTTTTGAAATTTATGCATGATTTTAGTTGGCCGATAAGTGGTTCTGGCCTATGCTTTTGAGAATTCGCTTCCATGAAGTTTGTAAGATAAATTTTTACCATCACATTTCGGTCAGCCACTAGTTGAAGATAAAAATTGGGATGTATCAGGTGGTATCAAATATGAATCCAAAAATCTGAATCTAAATTTAATCCTAATTCAAAGAATACATCCATTTCATTTATCATTTCTGTATCTGATCCAAATCTGCTAAACTTGTATCTGATCTAGATCAACCCGATTGAATAAAAGAATATAAATAATATAAAATTTAATATAAATATAAAGAAATAAATAAATAATTATTAATTTTGAAAATATAATTTTATAAAATATTAGATCGGATACAAATAGAATCAATATCCCAAACCTGAATCTAATCAAAATATTTTCGAATATATTATATATATGAAAAGTTTGGACCAGAGAATCTAATCTGAAACTACTTCGGATAGGATATAAATAGATCGGATACTAGTTGGAAAAGATATTGGATATCAAAACATATTCCTAAGTAGGTGTTGCTAGGGCGTAAAGTAAGTAGACATGACAATAAATTTCCCTGCTTAAGCACAGCTTTGCATTGTTTTCTCTGAAACTTATTTATTCTACAGTAAATAAACATGAACACATGACACATTTATTCGCACTTTAAACATTTCATTTGCTTAAGTTTTACCGATTTGCACATGTTTGGTACTTCAAAACATTTCTTTTACTAAATTTAACTCTTAGAACATTCATTTTTTAATAATATAAATGTAAAATACTTGAGCACATTAACTTATATTATATTGATGAAAAAAACCACTAGAAGATTTTCTTATGCTTTAGAAAAAATTGCTCGGAGGAAGACACACCTTTTCTCCATCCCTTCTTTTTTACTCTTTAGAAAAATGTTTATAATTTTTTTACTATTTGGAGATTTGTAAAGGGGATAAGAGTGATAATTTGTTGTAAGGTCTTACAACTTTATATGTTGTAAGACCCGATCAGCAGATAATATTTTAACATTTATTAAATGCCTTCTATTGCAATTTTAAAAATTTTAGTAATTAATAATATTGTTACTTATACACATCTTAATGCTGATGGGATCTTACAGCAAATAAGGCTGATAAGACCTTAGAGCTGATTATATTTCAAGGGGATATTGTATTCTATTTTAGTTTTTCTCCGCGCCAAAAAACGTGGAAAACTTTTCTCGACCACACTTTTCTCTATGTTTTAAGATTGAGGGATTTTTAGCGTGGATAAAGTTATAAAATTAACACACGCTAGCCTTCATTAAATATATTTAAATGCAAAAAGAAATTTATGGGTTTCCTGCACCCCCAAATTGAGAGGAGAAGATGCGAAGAAGAAAAGCGTGGAGAAAAATCTGTTTTTAGTGTAGAGAAAGAAAGTGTTTCCATAGATTGTTAAGACAAAGTGATGGAACTTGAAAGGAAAGTTAAAACGGCATGATCATATGATAAGCGGAGCCTAAATTGAAACATGTTCATGGTTACCCTAATAATCAAAAGCAAATGACAATTGTGTTATATTTGGTCTTATGCGCGACTTTAACTTCCAAAGAATACTTAGATGAACAAATGTGTGACATTTGTTGCTGAATTATATGCAGTCATCAAAGGATTTGCGAGATTGGCGGCTTAATTGTTTGATAACTTATTGAAACTTAATGTTTGTACATAACTACTTTTAAAGTTAATTTAAATTTGATAACTTAATCACTCAATATTAGGGGCAGCTCGATCCAACTCGAATACTCTTAAAGTTTGGCTTAATTTCATTCAAGTCAAAGTTCAACTTCAATGTAACGAGCTAAAACCTGAACTCACCTCCATTCGGCATTCGTCTTATTGGACCAAGCCCACTCACTAGTGATGGATTCGGGTGGATATAAATAGCTATATCCAAATTCGACCAAAATTCGAAGATTATATTTATTTTATTTATCATATTTCTATCTAAAACAAATCCGCATAACCCATATCTAACTCAATCCAACTCAATTGACTAAAATAATATAAATAATATAAAATTCCATATAAAATATATTAAAATAATAAAATTATTTTTTAAAAAATATTTTAAAATATAATATTATAAAATATCACCTATTTGGATTAGATAGAGGTCGGATCACCCATATCCATATCTGATTTAAATATTTTTCAAATATATTATATCCGAATAGTCCAACCCGAATCTAATAAAAAACTGTTTCAGATAGGATATAAATTGATCGGATTTGTGAATATCGGATATCCAAACTATAAAACCCGTGAGTCGAGTCAGGGTTTTATAGTCGTTAGCCGGTCGGTTTGACCGTGGTTCGAGTCAGTTCAGCTTTCAGAACACGTGTGCGGGGCCGAGGCCGACCGTGTGCACGTGCTATGAGGGTTCATGTATACCCAAGTATCGATGATAGCGTCAGATACGCATCAGCAGACTGAGTTATCAGTAGATATGAGAGTATACAGTTGATGATTTTATTTTTTTCATGTTGTGACCGTAGAATTAGTTTAGGCCGAATAACGCATTAGGACGCGTTAGATGGTATTCGGGTGGGTTATTAGTTATACAGCATGTCATTTGGATGTTGTGTTGTTTTGTTTGATTTTATGGGATTTTTCCCAATTTTTGATTTTTCTGGGATTTATTCCGAGTTAGTTATTATTCTTGACTCGAGCCGGTGTCGAGTCAAGTCTTATTTACAAGTTTGCCACTCCTATATTTCTCATCTCCCTCCCCCAAACCCCGACGTCTTCACCACCGCCGCCCTTGAGACTTTTGCCACCGCCGTCGACGCCACCTCGCCGCCGATCGACGCCGCCCAGCCCGGCCGTGCCGTCGCCTTGCCGCCTCGACCACGCCCGGCCACCGTCCAGCCGTCGCGACGCCGGAAATCGCCCTCGATTTCACGGCCGTTCCCGACGCGATTCCGCCGCCGTCTGCGCCGGACCGCCGCCGCCGTGACGTCGAAGCTCTCCCCTCGACTTCCCCTACCTTTCCCCCTTACCTAGCGCCGCCGTCGAGGCCGGCCGTGGGTTTGATCGGAGCGACCGACCGCCCCGACCGCACTCGACGCCGCCGTCGGTGGCCATTGCCGCCGCGGCTGCCCTTGTTGTCACCACCATTGGGTCAAGCTCGCCGAGACGGTGCTAACCCCTACCTCCGATTGCCCCGCCGGAGCAGTCGCCGGAAAACCACTGGAACTGCCGAAAACTGCCGGCACAGTCGCCGGAAAACCGCCGGCTCGCCTTCACCGCCTTTGTCCGTCGGCACCGATTTCAGCGCCGATCGCGAGGTGGTTCTTCCTTCTTTTTTAGAATTATTACATACATGTTGTGGTCATGGTAGCGTATTGAAATTAATTTTATTAATTTCATGATTTTAGTTTAATTAATTGTGAATTATGATAAACATGTGATGATTAGCGTAGATTGTGTTGCGTGATGTAAATGCTGGCTAATGGAATTGTTAGTAAACAATTGAATAGTTAATTAAATGCTTGTTAACTAGTTAATTTATGAATTTGCATGATTTAGGTTTTGCATGCTAGTATTAAGTTAAACGGATTAAATTGATTAAACCATTGTCACCAAATTAGAATAGGTATGCTTTGAAATTGGAATTAAAAGTGTTAGGTAATAAGTAACGTAGGAAATCATAAAATTATTAACTTGCTTGACAATTAGAGATTTAGTGTGATTGTTGAGATGATTGTCATGTTTGATTAGATTCATGTATGCATGTGGATATATTAGTTATATAGGCGTGCATCATATATGTATGGGCGTTAGTAAATAGTTATGTTCATGTAGGTTCGTTGCAGGAGCTCGCCGTCTAGGCACGAGACTGCGCTTGGAGCTTCTGACAGGTCCGTTAGGACACGCTTCTCAGGTTTTATCGCTCTACTCTATCGGTGATTTGATTTATTGATCGTAGGACGTGTCAGGTGGATGATTTATCGGACCCCACCTAACACGTGTCATCTGGTTGATTGTTTTCGGAATTAATAACCCTCGAGGATGAGATCCCTCGAGCTTGTTTTCGAAAATAAGATCCACCTCAAGTTGCCTTCGGGCCTATTATAATAAATCCTGACCCAGCCCTATAAATAGTTTTATCGAGTTTTCAGTGAGACGAGAGATGGAGAAATCGACTGCACGTACCATGAGCGGATGCCGTGACAGTCAAAGCGGGCTCTGGATTAGTGCCAGCGGACTGTTCCATTCCCGAGGGATCCTGACAACTCCGCGTTTGAGTTCCTCACACCCGGAGAACGTGGAGGTTTACGGGTACTGTTTAGTACAGCGCATGTCCGGACTTGTGGTTCAAAGGGTACTAAAGGCGACTGCCTGAGAGTGCTCGGCCTTCGTGCTCAAGGCCAGGAGTAATATGGAGGTTCGGAGAGGGCTTAGGATAAAGTTTTACGTGAAGTACTGAAAAAGAAGTGCCGAGAGCGGCACAGTACCAGATAGATCAGGATGCTGTTGAGTCAGCTGCTCAACGGCTCCTTTGTAGTTGCCCTTATGAGAGTTCTTGAGGAAGATATATGATTGTTTGCTTTCCATGAGAGTTTGCTCTCATGTTCCAGTTTGATATTAGTTATTTCCGGACCAGTGACACCCGTTGCTGACGTTTTTCTACTATATGTAGGTGAGGACGATGAATGGTGTATGCCGGCCTTGACGAAGGATTAGCGTTTGCATTGCACACACATACCTGGCGCCGCGCCGACTTTTGCGTAAGATGTGATGTGATTGGCTGTTGTATTAGATTTACATATTTGTGTATATATGCATGTGTTTGTGAGGCTTGTATGCCTTGTTTTAGAAATGCTTGGAAATGTTTTGAGAAAAGCTCTAATGATGTGCTATGCTGAAATGAAAAGGAACCAAATGAGCGGAGTATGAAATTGCAGGTGGGCTAGACCCAATTATAAGACGTGTTATTGCTTAACTCCTATTGTGGTGTGCATTATGGTTTTATATATATACCCTATAATGTGCCGTATTTTTAACAGGTCGTCCCCTTATTGCACTTTTAGGGGAGGCTCTGTCCGTTTTATTCTAGGTTTTATGAATTTTGTTGCTATTTTAATTACTTTGGTGTGTGATTATTATCATGACATTCACGTAGTATCCTGTTAGGGTTTTGCATCTCATTCATATATTGTTTGCGCATTAGCGGCGTGCTCCATCTTGAGACGTCGAGAGGGTTATGTTGTAGCCGTTTAGGTTTTGGGTCAGCCAACTTAATCGGTTTACGAGTAGCTTGATCCTTTGTAACAGATCTGGTCCGTTAAGAATAAACCGGATTGGAGTGTTACACAAACTCAACCCTACTGCTCACAAATAATATCTTTTTAAACACAAAGCCATGCAAAAATCAAATTTTTAATATGATATCTGGAATCCAAGTAGAGCATGCTCATTCATGTTTGAGTCTAGCCATCTTAATTGTTGACATTTGCATTAAATGGTCATAATATTTATGGTATAATTTGTAGTGAATGTTTCATTGCAACTTAACAAAATGTAACGTATGTAAGCCAATAGCTTGAGTTTGTACTCTCCGTCGGTCCTCTCAACTCATTGGCCAACTTTCCTTAGTGATTTTAATTATGCTTTTAAAATTATTTTTCTGATTTGGAAAACTCCGGCTTGGGCTCGTCGTCTGCCATCCCAAGCTTAACTTTCCATGAGATGACTCCCAGGAGTGGAAAAGCAAATTTAATGATTGACTTCGAGCCGCACTGTATAAGCTGTCTAAGCGATATTGTTTTCTCTTAAAAATAACTAAGTCAATATTTTTGTGTAGTGTACGTCTTGTGTTTATCGATTTTAAGTATAAAAGAATATTCATATGCATATCATATTATTGTACCGAACATAATTAAAAATTTTATTTCATACTAAATTGGCTTAGAGCTCCAGTTGACTTCACTCTATGGCATGTCAAGTCAAAGTTTGAGTTTTGATTATTTAAACTATGATAATAAAATTGAGCATTTAGGGTAGAGAGGAGGAACACAGTGGTATATTAATAGGGATAAATCATACATCTTTAACATGGCTAATAACTTTTAAAAAGGATGACATGGGCAGTTAGTGTCCCTCTTGATTCTAGTCCCTATGGTCTGTAGTTGCAAGTGTGACACTATTATATTAGTAGAATGGTTCAGATATCTTAGATACATTAATTCGATTTGGAACCCATATCCAAATGAATCCAGATATTACATCTATTTTATTTGTGAGCCCTAATCTACTAGAAGGACTTCCCATCAATATGGCTCTAAGGCTTAATAAGTTGGAAG